>QZLH01000337.1:9740-45222 GCA_003833135.1 Oehlia diaphana | reverse complement strand
AAGTGCTAAGAATTATATTAATTTAAAAGAAATATTTACCAAATTATAGTATAATAACATTAAATAAATATTTTTTAATACTCATCCCCAATTTACTGTATATCATATAGTATTTTGTATAGTGGTGTGCAAAAAAAATGAACTTTTTTACTGCGGCAGATCGTCATTATATAACTTCCCCAATTTTAGTCATATGTACATAAATAAATATGCAAATGAAAGCTTTATTACTTTTAAGTGAAAACTTTTCTATACTTTAATAAAAATTTTAATTTATTGAACTTTAAAGTGATTTCATATGAGCAAAAACTTATCATTAAATAAGATTACATTTCTGAAGACAGGAAATACACAGTACTGCTAAAATATTTTTATTGATAAAGATTCCATATAAAACTATCACAAAACCTTAAAAAAATTGAAGATACCAAAAATTTAAACATAAAAAATATTTTATCAAGATAATTTCATAAGCATTTTAGTTGTTTTACTAAGTGAATTTTTTGAAAATAATATTCTAAAGGTTACGGATTGGCCTTTTAATAATCTAGATCTAAAACTTATTGAAAACTATTTAATAATTATTAAAAAGGATGTGAAGTTGTATAGGCTAAAAAATCTTAGTAAATTAAAAAGTTTTTAAATAAGGATTGAAAAAAAAAATACCAAATACCCTTCTAATTAGTTTTGTAAATTTGATTTCACAACATTGTAAGAAGGTTATTGAGAAAATGGTAAATAAAATATCATATAATTTTTTTTAAATAAAATCTACTGCTTCTTAGCTTTAAAATGATATATTATACGTTTTAATTGGTACAATAATTGTTTAACCATTGCAATTTTAAAAAAATTCATTTTTTTTGCACACCACTGTATATGAGAAATGGGTTTTTTATTAGTAAAATGGGTTTTTTCATAGCTCTTTTACATTTAATAATTTAAGTTTCACAAATGTAAATTTTTATTCAACTTATTATTTAGTTAAGTGATTATCAATCAGATGATTTTTTGTATTACAAAACAAATTTTGAGTAACAAAAATTGTGAAAATCAATTTAAATGCTCTTTTTAATGCAGAGTAAACAAATCAGCCCATATAGTTTTTTTTTACTATTATTACAAGAGGCTTTATTATTAAAAAGTAAAAATAATGTAATTTCTATTTGTGTTTTGTAATGTGTGATTAATCTATATACATATTTAAATGCGCCAATATTAATAAAAGATAAAAATTTATCGCTTCATCTGAGGACCATAAATTCTAATTCTCAATTTTATTCTTGATTCTTTTAATGATATTCTCATGTAAATCAAAATGTGTTTTTTTATTAGTAAGTCAGAACTGCATAATGAAAGACTTATCAAAACTTTTAGGAAAATTTATCGCTATAGCAAATTACTTTTAGCTGAATTTATTAATAGATCTGTTTAATAATAAAATCTTTTCCAGTAATATCAACAAAATTTTTATTCCAATCAGCTTCATACCTGACTACCACATTTTCACTATTTATATTTATCTGAGCCTTTCAAAATCATTTTTTTCACATACTTTAAGTATCACTGATTATATAAAGATAGAATTTTATTCAAAAATATATAGGTAGTAATATATTACTTAGATTATTTTGTCAACCTGTTAAAATTGTTAATGGGTTTTTACCAAAAAAAATTTTTTATTAACATGATGTCTATGTTAGTGATGTGTCATTAGAAGATTAGAAGTACTCTTAGAAGCACCTTTAGAAGATTTGAAAGTATAATTTATTCATAAAACCTTTAGATTAAAGCTTCCAATTCAAATTTTATTCTATAATTTCTATTAGAAGCACAAAATGCATATCACTTACTCTATATGTATATATATGGTTATTTTTTCATTCAAATGATAATCCTAGTACTAAGTAAACCTAATACAATATTTTTTATTTTTGAAAACATATTTAATAGTATTAATAAATTTTATAGAATTTTTACTGGAAAATTCTTTTAATTAATAAAATTTATCTGTCTCTTAAAATCAATACTAAATTAGCATTATGATCAAGATTCAAGAAAGTGCTAATTTATAATTAATGAAAAAAAAAAATAAAAAAGTAAAACAAGATTATAAAGTTACAATTTTAAAAGAATTATATTAAATTTACATATATTTTTAAATATATAAGCCATTAGAAGTTCTTTTTTTTACTTTAAATTACTTAAATTTGTAATCTGAGCAAAAAATTCATATATTTTATTAATTTTATTTTATTTATTTATTTATTTTATTTCTAAAAGAGTAGTATAATTAAGACTATTACAAATAAAATTATTAATTTTATTTATTTATTTTATTTCTAAAAGATTATTAATTTTATTCCCTTTAGTATTTACAATTATTAAACTAACTATTACTATATATCACGTGATATAAATAAGGTACATAAGTATGACTTTACGTTACTCACTTTGCCAATCTACGTTCTCACGTCATCTAATGTCAGCAAAAAATCCATCTACTGCGCCACAAAATTTGAGGGCGCAACCTTCATCTCCATTGCAAATTTTCCGGTCAGGACCGAGCGACCATCTTACCGCAGTAATTAAAATGCAGAGTGACATTGAAACCACCTGTCGCGTGTTTATTTGTTGCATTTTTTTACCTGCGCCTTGTAAGAATTTGGATCAACCAACCACTAACATCAAGCCAAATCTTCTTTTGTTAGACTTTATAAACTTGTGTCCCCTTTCTACTTCAACTCGCCAACTCTTTCTTGGAATTTCATAACCGCGAAAACTTTAAGAGCATCACGTCCTGTTGTTATTACTTTTAGTCTTTTTTCAATAGAATAATATTTTTTATTCCCAGATTCATATTTTATCATATATAATAAACAGCAATGGGTCTGTCAATCTCTAAACTTCTTGCTGGTTTATTCGGCAAGAAAGAGATGCGAATTCTGATGGTTGGTTTGGATGCTGCTGGTAAAACCACCATCTTGTATAAACTTAAATTAGGTGAAATTGTTACAACCATTCCTACTATTGGTGAGCGATATATATTTATATTTATTTGCAATAGTTTGACTTTTTTTCAAGTTACATGTTAAAATAATATTTATGTAACAATTTTTTTTTTTACAGGGTTCAACGTTGAAACCGTAGAATATAAAAACATTTCTTTTACTGTCTGGGACGTAGGCGGTCAAGATAAGATCCGACCATTATGGCGACATTGTAAGTTAATTATTATCAGTAAATGAACATGCATTATAGACTATTTATTAATTTTGTAAATTTTTTATTTAGATTTCCAAAATACTCAGGGTATCATTTTTGTTGTTGATTCAAATGATCGTGAACGTATTTCAGAGGCTAGAGAGGAACTTCAACGTATGCTTAATGAAGATGAGCTTCGTGATGCACTTCTTTTAGTATTTGCCAACAAACAAGATTTGCCAAATGCCATGAATGCTGCGGAAATTACTGATAAACTTGGACTTCATTCTCTTCGACAACGTCATTGGTATATTCAAGCAACTTGTGCTACAAGTGGAGATGGTCTTTATGAAGGGTTAGAATGGTTGAGCACTAATTTGAAACGAAAAGTTTAGAGTAATGATATTTTTAATTTAATTATATTATAATTTTAATAAATAAGATCTTTAGGAATTTATTTTGTACGATTTATGTTATTAAATTTGTTCAAATAATTTTTTTTAGCCTCAAACAAAAAAAAGATGCATAATTTGTTCTTATTCTTATTACCGATCCAGGAAAATTTATCAATTATTCTTTGGTTAGTGGGAGGGTTGGAGTTATTATTAATGGAGTTACTATAAACATTTAGTTTAAATAGCAATGCTTCCAAATTTTTTATATACCATTTTCTTTCTTTTTTTTTTGGTTTGGGAGAATCTATTTGGAATTGGGCAAAGCATGTAATGTGAATATATATTTTTCTTACCCAAGCTTCTTTACTAAATACTTATGTACACATCTTATTTTTGTGCAAGATACAAAGATTACCCTTTTGCTATTTCCCCGACTAATAGAAAAAAAAAAATAATAAAATTAAGCTAAAAAATCAACCATTTCTTGTTTGTATTTTCTTCACTTTTAATAGTCTGTAATAGGAATTTTTTTTTTAATACCATATACATAACACATAATTAATTTAATAAATTTCATCATTTTTTTCTTTTTCACCTAAAGATAACAAATTGATTTACCTGAATAACAATTATCTCATTGCGATATAAATCCCATAAATACAATATAAAGAAATGATAAAGATCACGCGTTCATTTTTCGAGATTCGAAACATCAAATAATTGATATAAACGAATGCAATCAAAATGAGAAAATGTTTGTTAGAAGAGTTTATATAAAGACTTATATGGTAATTTTTTTTTTTTTTTAATAGCTGATCAAATAAGATCAAGTAAAACGGTCATATTTCTTAAGTCAAACCACTTTTAGTATTCTCCTTCCCTTTCTATAATATTCTACCTTCAAGTCCAAAACTCAAGCAAACTAACCCTTCCTCGAAAAAAGAGCCCGTTTGCGAATATCGAACAAGAAGACCAAATATTATAACGAAAGTTGAAGCAGATTTGGTTTGACACCCATCACTTAATATTATGTAGTTCATTTGTGAAGGGAAATTCCGTTGCAATTTCTTCTCATTTCAGCTTTTAAATAAATAAACTCCCAAGAAAAAATAGATTTGATTCCAACTGATCATTGTATAAAAATACTCACATTAAAATCCTCTTGCGATATATACTTCATTCATTCCTCAATAGAGAAACTCAGACTTGCCTATATGTTTGTTGGATGTCAAATCTTTTTTTTATTTGGAAGAAAGCGGGCGATTTCATCTTTTCATCGTTTAGTTTTTAGTAACATCAGTATATTACGTAATATCACATGATCACATAATTATCATTTAACTAATTTACGATTTTCTGACGCGTCATAAAAATTTTAGCTAAATTGCATGAGTATGGACGAAGAAAGCGAAGCCTCCACATTTCCGGTTGAAGATTCAACATCTGACATGTACTTTACCAAATTAATATGAACTTTTTGTTAATATTTACAATAGAAGTAATATATAATAATGTCTATCTTTAATTAATATAGTCCTGTTGATTACCTATTATCATTATCAAGAACTG
This sequence comes from Oehlia diaphana, assembly GCA_003833135.1. Classification (NCBI taxonomy): domain Eukaryota; kingdom Fungi; phylum Glomeromycota; class Glomeromycetes; order Glomerales; family Glomeraceae; genus Oehlia; species Oehlia diaphana. Next base: position 40,054 of record QZLH01000337.1, on the reverse strand, counting down.
CTAAGGAAGCAGTTGAAATAAGTCGCGCAGAAGTAACCTATGATGATATGCCAGAATATCGTGATAAATTACTAAATAAAAAGAACTCATATACACATTTTGCTCACATTTATTTTGAAAGATATACTAAATTAAGTAAAATTATCAGAAATAAATGGAAGGATTGTGAAGGTATTATCTATTATTTCCAAACCTTGCCGGTTATTTTGTAGTATTAATATTATCGATTTTTTTATCAGCAAAACACGTTAATAAAATATTGAATGTCAAACGTAATGAATTGTGCTATCTTGTTGGGACTGTTTATATGGAAATGCAAAATAAGCCTAACATTCTTGCTGAGCTATCTAGAAATGTAAGTTTCAATTTCATCAAATTTGATACCCGATTCGTGAAATAAGTGTGTATTAATGCGTTTGATCCCAATTTTTAGAATTGGGAGCCCGCCCCAATTTTAAAAGAAAAATATTGTAGTCCTACAGATGAATTTTGGTTAGATGATGATTCTGGTAGAATAAAGATTGTAGGTGATAGATTGAAGGAAGAAATAATTGTTTCAGGAATTATTATGTCAGTTTTAGGAAAAGAAAATTCTCAAGGAGAATTCGAAGTATCAGATATTTGTATTGCCGGACTTCCCAAACAACCTGAACAACCTGAACAAATTTATCCAAGGATACAGATGAATATAGGTTTGTTTCAATTTGGTCTGTCTCAATTTGGTCTGTCTTTATTTTTATTTTGTTTTGTTTTGCATGTTTATATTTTAAAGATTTTATAACATATTAAGATAGAGATGATGATAAGTATGTGGCATTGATAAGTGGACTGAACATTGATACGAGTGGTATTTCGGAAACGCGATTACAAATAATGATGGAATACTTTACTGGTGAACTGGGTTGTTTTCATGTAAACATCATTAAAAAATTTTCTAAAAAAAAAAAATTTTTCCTTAAATGTTAAGAATCTTTTTTTATCAAAATTTTTGTAGGAACAAAAAAATATATCTTCAAAAATTGCACGGATAATAATTGCTGGTAATAGCCTGGCTACCTCTAAACCAGTTCCTGATGAAAAGAAGCAGGTAAATTTATAATATTTATTCAATATTTATTCTGTATAATTGTAAATATATATATACTAAATTGGAAGTTGTAATTAATATTTGTGTAGAAAAAATATGGGTACGATAATTCATTATACGACGCGGAACCGCTCAATAATTTAGACAATTTCCTAGAAAAATTATGTTCATTATTACCCGTTCATATTATGCCGGGACAAAATGACCCAGCTGATTCAACATTACCTCAACAACCGATTCTTTCTAATTTACTTCCTAAAGTTGGAACAAATCCAAATTTTCATTCCGTTACTAATCCTTATTGGTGTAAATTTGATGATGTCACGTACGTTTAAAATTTCCTTATCTATTTTTAAGAGAAAATATTAATTAAAATATACGCTCTATAGGTTTCTTGGTACATCTGGTCAAACTATTGATGATATATACAAGTATATAGAAATTGAGGATAGACTTATTATTGCGGAGCGTACATTACACTGGAGGCATATGGCACCCACCGCTCCCGACACACTCTGTAAGTCTGATTTTTAATTTATAATGAAAAATTCTTGTAATAACAAGTAACTAATTTATTAAATATTTTAGGGTGTTATCCATTTAAAGATGTTGATCCTTTTATAATCGACCAAATGCCTCATGTATATTTTATTGGTAATCAAAAAGAATTTGCCACAAAATTAGTAAGAGGTGAAAAAATTATAATTTATTTTATTTTAGTTTTTCACTTTAAATAATGGTTTTTTTTTTGTTATAAATTTAGGAATTGACCAACAATGTACGCGAATTATTTTATTACCATCATTTGCAGAAAGTGGAATCGTAGTTTTTCTAAACTTGAATAATCTAAAATGTCATACTATATATTTTCCTTCAACATTCTTTTAAAATGTAAATTTTTGATGTACAATGAAATCACAAATTTGATGATCTCCGACGATCAAGCATCTAACTAAAAAAGACTATATTAGTTTCTTCACGTGATATATCAAATACAAAAAAAACTATAGCGTTACAAAAAAATTCATTATTATTAAATTTTTCCCATGTAAAAAAGAATAGTCGTTCAAGCAATTAAACGCGAAAATAATTTTTCTCGTTAAACATTCTTTTGTTAATTTTTGTTAAGAATTATATTATTAATTATATTATTATAATGAAACCTAGAGTTAAAAGAAAACAAGTTGAAAATCAAAAGTCACCAGAAGTTGAAGAGACAACACTAGTTCGTAAGTCTTCAAAAACTCGTGGTGATAAAGAAGTTAACGTGGTGATAGAATATAAAACTCGTGGGAAAGTGGGTAAAGTGAGTAATGATAAATCCATAGTAGAAAGTAATAATTCTATCCCTAAAACTCGTGGAAAACCAAGTCGACCAAAAAAAAATGATACTGGTACTGATAATGTTCAAATGATGACTTATGAAGATGATAATAATGACGTGGATACAGAAGCCGATTCTAATTTAGAAGTAATATTAATGTTTCTAATAATTTTTTTTTTTAAAAAAAAAAACTAAGAAATTAAACAATCTAATCATTTCCCATATATTATAGGATGAAAGTGATGAATATCAATTAGAGGATGAAAAAGAGTTAGATGATGATGAAAATGAAACATCCGATTCTAATTCTTCGTCGTCAGAATTGATCGAGCATGAAAAACCATATTATGGAGGTCGTAAAAAACTTCCACCACGAGCTGCAGCTACACAAAAAATTGATTATTCTGAAAATCGGTATTATCATGAATTTCAAGACTATTTTTTTGCAAGATTAGACGATGATAATGAACCTGAAAGAAAAAAATCTGTGTCTACACCAACAAGAAAAAGATCATCAAGGAAATTAGATAGTGATGGTGATTATTCTAATAATTCGTCAGATTCTCAAGACGGTCGGAGCAATAAAAGACCTCGTAGAAAAAGATTACCTAATCGTGAGTCAAAAGAAAAAAGGATTGATTATTCTGAAAATAAATATTATAGGCAATTCGATTCCGCTTTGAACGCTAAATTTTGGATGGATAAATCACCAGATGAAGAAGATGATGAAAATGGCGAAAATGAAACATATAATAAAAAGGATATTAATAAAAAAGGAAAAAACAAAAAGTTGGCTACCGTTACTACGCCACGCGAGACATTGCGAAAAACAAAGACATCAAATAGATCTAATCAAACTATTCGATCTGCGTCTTCTAGAACTTCTAATAAGATTACTCAACCACATTTAGGCGAAGATGAGAAAGTATCCGACCAGGATAATAGCGATAACGAAGATATTATGGTTCAAGATGATGAAATAAGGACAAAAAAGGTTCGTGGACGTAACACTGTTGGATAAATATGTATCAAATGTGGAATTCGTTTGATTATAATCATTAATAAATCTATTAAATATTCGATATATTTATAATGTTAATTTATAATATGCTGCAGTTGTTCGGTCTTTATTTGCTTGTAAATAATATCTCAAAATTATTAAAAATAACAGATATTTTTAAAAAATATTATATAATTACACAAAAAGACAATTACCGATTGAGTATTATATGTAATAAATTTGATTTTTCTTTACAAATAATATAAATAATATTTTTGATAATATTTTTGTAAGATAATATTATACATAAAAATGAATAAATTTGCTTATTTCCAAATTTGATTCTAGATAAAACCAAAATTATTTAAATGTCTAAATATTTTCTACACATCTAATCCAAAAAAACTGTCCGTCCTTTTCTTGTTTTTTTCTTGTCCACTATAGAATACCATTAGAATAGTATTGAAAAGTGTCATATAATCTGGTAAACACATTACAACAACTAGACATAATCAATTTTTCAAGATATTCTTCAAACTGTGGTTCAGTTAATGAAAGCTGAAATCTATCCTTCAAGTGGGTAGCCGTTAAATCTCCAGAAACAAAGCAAGGTAACTTTGAATCTAAGTAGTTTAATTCAAAGAGCATAATATTGTAAATAATTTTTAAAAAAATTATAAAAATTTCAATAAATAATTTACCTTTAGACATCATTTCAACCAGTAAAACAAAATTATCGGCATGTTTCCGTAAAGCAAAGAAAGCCTGTCTTAACAGCATTTTAAATTCTAAAAACTTCTCGCTAGCAACACCACCAAGAATATCTAAATATTCTTGTGACAATTTAAATGGTGCTAGTTCAAATCCGACTGAACCTGGGGAATTCGACAGCATAAACCCAAAATCGATATCTATTAAGAAATTACAATATTATGAATCATTATTGAAAATTAAATTATAATTTCTCATGAGCAAAATTACTTACGTATTAAATGACCTTCAGTGTCCAACAACAGATTGCCATTGTGACTAAACAGTATAGCAAATATTAACATATGAACTTAAGAATCATGACTTATGATGAGAAACCACCGCTAATCTTACCGATCTTTGACTTGGAGAATATAACAGACGAGCGAATAAGCCGCTAAACTACGCATAAAATTGTCTTGAGCACGTAAGAAAGCGTCGGATGAAACATCACCATACGTCTTTAAAAGAAAGGAGTATAAATTCAGGGGATTGTATTATAAATGATTAATAACACTATTAAAGAATAACTTTAAACCTTGACAAAATAATCGAATAAAGTGAACATAAATCCTTTTTCATTCAGCTTCTTAGCATAAGCGTCTTTTTTAATAGAATGTATTGATATTGAATTTTCAATTGTTTCTATTAGACCTGAATTATCAGACGTGACTAACACACGATAACTAATTCATAATACAACCAATAAGTATACAAATCTTAAAGCAAGGATTGGAAGGATTAAAAATGAAATATTTTAACTCACTATCTAACCCAAACATCGACTTTTTCCAGTTGCCATATTCGTTGCATTTCTCTTATTAATTGACAGGCCAATTGCTCCTGACGTAAATCAGCGCCAGTTTTGACAATCACAGATAAGAGTCGCCAATTTGGATGATGACCATAAGGAGATGCCTTACGAATTCGTTCTCTTTTAGATTCCCAATCTTCGCTAAATACAGCCGCTGACCAATGAATTGTTCATATGGAATTGAACAAATGTTAGCATTTGAATCTGACAAAATTTGAAGATAAAATTTGGAATAATCAAAATAATTTCAATAATTTCTTTTATACCACTAGGATCATCTTTGTTTACGGCAATCAAAATCTTTTTCTCATCTTCCAACATTTCTCCACCTCCACCTTCTCCACCATTAGCTCCAGCACCACTAGTAACCCCTTGGGTTTTCATTTTCATCATTCTTTCCTCTTCCAAACACATCATTTCCTTAATTATTTTTTGCCTTATTGCTTCAGTGTCAGCTTTTGTCCTCTGAATGGGTTCGCCAGTAGAAGTTGTGCGTGCATGATTTGCAACATTAAGCTGAGCAAGCATTACAGCAGCAGTACGCATTCTTTCAGCAAACTCATCCGCAGAATTAGACTGACGACGATTCATTACGTGCTTTAAATATTCACTATTCGATTCTGGTAATGTTGGTGTTGTGGGTGTATAAGGAGCAGACGAAGCAGGCGAAGCAGCGGGAGCAGAAACAGCGGGAGCAGAAAGTGCAGAAGGAACATGTGGAGCGTGTGAAACGTGTGAGGAATGCGAGGCATGCGAGGCATGTGAAGCATGTGAAGTATGTGAAGTATATGAAGCAAATGGGACAGGTGAAGGAATTCTGTTATCTTTTGGTGGTTGCAACATTGAATCTGTTGAACGTACCACAGTATCAGTTGCTAATTCCTGTAATCCTGTTTCATTAACAGGAGCTAAAGGCGCTGATATTATTGATGGGAGTTTATCGATTGATGCCGTCCGTTTTGAAGAACGTGAAGAGGTAGACAAACTACGAGGAATTGGTGTTATTATATTCGAAGTATCTGATAATGATAATGGGGATACAGGTCTTTCACTATCACTTTCTGTTTTACTGCTCTTATCCTCGTCAGCTGATTTACTAACATCATTTTCTTCTTGCTTGTCATTGACATTTTCTTGTTCGGTCTTTCCACTTTCTGAAACTTCTATAACTGCATTATCCGTATTACCACTGCCATCTTCGGATTGTTCCTTAGATTGTTCTTCAGTATTTTTAGATACATCGTTTGCATTTTTATTTGAATCTGAGGATAGGGTAATATTAACAGATCCCTTCCTCTTTTTTTCATCATGAAGACGTTTTAATGATTTTTGAGTTTGTAGTTTGGACATATCAAACTTCATTTCTCCTTCAAGAACTTCCACCATTAATAAATAGGGTACCTAAATGTAAAAAAATAGCACCAAACATTTTAAATATAAAATCCATAATCTAATTGAATAAAAATTATTCTTAATTTAATTACAATTAATAAAAGAAAATCGGTACCCGATCTGCTGAGTTTAACACAACCGCATCAGCTGGAGATATTCTAACAACTCGATGATGATATGGTTTCTCAGTCGTTGCCGGACACCAAAGAGGAATACAGATTTCTGCAGGCAAGTTATGATTTAATAAAGTTAATTCTGCTCTAAGAGTACTTTGCCTCGCTTCTCTGGGAACAATAATTAATCTTGTTGAAATATCCTGTAAAGCTAGTAGGAATTGCATTTCCGAACGGAAATAATTTCCTTTTAGAAGACGTTTTTGTCTTTCTGGACCATATTCTTCCAATTCATCTAATAAAGTACTATCTGAGACTTCAGTCGAATTGCGATAAATAGAAATATCATCATAGTCGTCGTCATCATCGTGGTCTACGCTCGATGGTGAACAATCAGCTGATTGTGGTCGAGGTTTTGAACCTTTCGAAATATACTTTTTTAATGAAGACGTGCTACCTTTATGTAAATCATCAAGAGACGGCGATGTGAATGCAGCTGCTGTATTTACACCATTACGGCGATAAGGATAGGATGAAGATGAAGATCTGGATAAACTTTTCTTATGACCTTTAATAAAATCAGGTATTGATTGTCCATTAATTTTTGACGACTCTGACGGTGATATCTGTTCATGCTCTATCTCTTGAGTATTTTGTGAATCCAACACAATTTGAATATCTGGAGTTTCAGCCTTTGCCAATAATGTTTTATTTTGCGTATTTTCATTCTTAATATTTTCATTATCTATAAAATTTTGATTATTTTCTAAATCAGGCGGTGTTGCTGGATTTTCGGGTTGATCATTAGATGAATCTTCATCTTTAGAAAATTCTGATTGCTTTGGAGTTCGTACATTTCCAGTATGAGTCCTTCTCCTGGCTAATCCATTATTTCCCGTATTATTGAAAGCTCTTGCACGTCTACCCTGCGCTATAGCGATTTGCCCAGCGCTTTTTGTTAACATTGGTGCAGCAATACCTGCAAGCATTGCACCTATACCAACAAGAGCAGGAAAAGTGTTTTCTCTCACTTGCCGTGGAGACATACCACGATTTATTAAAGATGTTTTATCATCTTCGATTAGATTTTCACCAAATACTATTTCTTGACATTTATTCAAGACACGCTTACAAACTGTAAAGGTGGGAGAAAATGGATTGGAGGACAATTCTGAACGATACGCTTGAAGATACCACAATGTCTGAAAATAGAAAATGAATCACATCATTTAAATAATTTTGACTTTTCTTCATTTAATAAATTATCAATTACACAATACCAGAATAGCCATATGTGTAGACTTTTCGCAATTTTCTAATATAAAACACTCCAAAGCAACTGACTCGGTAGTTCGGCTAATGAGCAAGTGACTTTTAAAGGGAATTTATAAAAAATTAGAAATAGTAATCAATAAAATTTCTATCATTACTGTCTACTTATAAAGTCAACACTTCGCAACTAAGTACCCCACAACCAATAGCATACACCAAAGTCCTTCTGAAGCATTTTTTAACTGAAAAGCTTTAACACGTATTATACGCTCGAAACCTCTTAAAGCTTAGAAATAACTATTTGAAAATTAAAGTCTTTTACCATAATTGCGGCAAAAAAAACTCTATTTCTGTCATTGGAAATGTTTTGAGTTCATTGCATAAGTAATGCTGGATCCCAACCGAATCAGGATATCTAAATAAATATTCGATAGCCATCCAACTATTAAAGTGTTCACTTTGGAACAGCCGAAGGAGGAGTTGCGACATTTTCGGGCTTGAGTTATATTAAACTGTATTACAATCGATTTTCTCCAAAATTAGAGCGAGAACATTAATGCGTTCAGCGAGCCGTTTTTTTGTACCCGGCAAAAAAATTTAATTATGTACCATTTTTAAGTCACATGACTTAAATCTGATTTTAAAATAGTTCCCACATTTTCTTCGTTATTGAAAAATTATTCAAGATGGATTCCATTAATGAACAACCTGATGTTTTAATAGATTCTTTACCATGTATTTATCCTTTTTTGTAAAGTTCTTTTCTTTTCTTTTCTTTTTTTTACGTGTTATTAATAATTTTTTCTCTGCTTCAAGACTTTGACCAAGAAATTGATTATGAAGGTACATCAAATCCAACGTAATTAAATATTTATGAATTATTTCATTGCTTAACTTATTTACACGCGATTTTATATTAATTTTATTATAAAAGGAATGCGAGCAAAAGTTGATAAACTTGTTGAACAGGAGATGAAGAAACGTCCAGTTGGCGTGAAACGTGATCAAGCTTTGAATTTTCCAGCAAATTTCGAATTCTTTAAAGTAGGTATTATGTTTAAAATAACGTTTGATTACATAAACTAAAAACGTTCTAAAATAAATTTATTATTTCAGAATAGTTCAATTAAATTAAATTATACCACTCTTAATTTAGGATTCACCTATTCTTGCAACAGAGTATCAACGTGTTCAACTGGGTAAACCGATTGTCGAAATGGATATAAATAGATATAAATTAGCGGAACCTGATAATAAAGAAGATCAAGAAGCATGGGAAAAAGCTGTAGATAATTCTAAAGCACAATTACAACATCAAAATTTGCGGTAATTTTATGAAGCGAAAATTATTATTCTTTAAATAAATAAAACTAACTAATTATATCCTTTTATTTCTCTTAGAATGTTCAATTTGGAATTACTACAAAAATATGGAGCTAATGCTTGGAGACTTCACAATTACCAATTAGAAAATGAATTGCAACAATATCAAAAAACTTTGGAGGAATATAAACAGAATATCTTAGATTTGAATAAACAGAGAAAAGCTGAACAGGTAGATAAATATCAGGAAAGGATAAAATAAATTGAATCATCTTTCTAATATTATTTTATTCTGGAATATGTAATTAGCTCCAAACAGGAAATAAAATTGAAGCATTGAATAATAAATGGACAGAGATGATTGGTCAAACTCTTCAAGTAGAAGTCGCCTGTGCTTCTTTAGAAGTTGAAGTACAACAATTGAAATTATATGAAAAACAACTTAGAGCATCATTGGGCGCGAATAATGGAGAACAGGTTGCTGAAAATGAAAACGACCAAAAAGAAGATTAACTATTTTGAAGCTCAAAGGCATAATAAAAATCTGCTGAAAATGAAAAAGAATACCATAAGTTTAATAAATTTCATAAATTTAATAAAATTTATATTTGATCAGGCATATATTCATTAGATTTGTTTTAGAACATAGAAATTAATTTATATTTCAGTATTTGTAGTATTTGTCTACATTTATTAATTTTCAATAGTTAGTTAATTTAATTAATTATAATTTATACTTTATTTTGATACCAAAATATGAAATAATTAAAAATTCTATAAAGTATAATATTGTTTTTGTATCATTCCTGAACACGTTAACCTACTGGAATAGTTATTAAAAGGTTAAGATGCTTGAATAATGATGCATAATTCTATGATATCAATCAACTATCTTTTTAATTATCCTACATTCCAATAATGAAGATATTGTTATTCCCAATATTAAATAAATATTAGTAATACAAAAGTTAAAATTACATATATTTTTGAAAAAACCTTATTTGGAAGTTAAAAAAGATCAACCATATAATTGACAATCATTTTCTGCTTTAGTATTCAATATTAAACCCACAATTAAACCATAAAGACCTAACACTTCTGCAAAAATCAATATTAAGACCATAGTTACAAAGAGTCTTGGTTGTTGCGCATGAGCTCTTACACACTTTAAAAGGAAATTTTCTTATTAGAAAAAGAATTGACTTAATCGACTTACAAAGAAGAATTGAATTAGGTAAAAAACTTACAGCGTCACCGACCACACCAATAGTATACCCAGCTGCTAATCCGGAAAGTCCAACACCAAGTCCAGAACCCATATGAAGAAATCCACTTCATTGTCAAATAATAAATAAAAAAATTAAACTCCATGATATCAAATACGTAAAATACGAAATATTAAATTATAATACTCACGTAAATAATGAATAGTCAGCAGTTGGTGACACTAAAATGTAAATTTTAACAATATTAAAAAGGGAAGACTAATACTTTAAACAATAATTTTAAATACATACTAGATCCCGTTATTAAAACTGACATCACAAGACCATAAACAGCAATAATACCGGCCATAATAATGGGTAAAAGCGACTAAAATTATTATTAATGATGAATACTTTGAACAAAAGTGAAAGAAATAAGATTAATATGTACGAAATTACCTTCATAATAAGTTCCGGTCGAAATGTACCGGCGCCAGCAATACCAATTCCTGCTTTTGCAGTCCCATAGGCAGCTCCGATTGCTTTGGTATAGAATTACATTAATGAAAAAATAAATCTCAAAGTTGAACAATATAAAATTATTATTTTAAACTTACAGCTGATTATCATCTTGTAATTTACGTGGTGAAAAAGTAAAGTTAAAAAGAATGTAAAAATACTTGAAAAATTATTTAATAACTTACTGCAGCTGCAACTCCTCCAAAACCAAAAAATGGCGCAAAAACTGGACAAGCATTTGTTGCCATTGTTAAAAAAAAATAAAATTTGTTGTTTGAGATGATTATTAGAAATAAATATTTATAATATTTATACAATTTTTATGGTTACTCAAGTCAGCCAATAAATCTAAAAGATCTTATCAATCATTTAATCAGAGACTTTTTTTATACGCGTTTTCGAGATACATAAATTATAGAAGATAGAAACAGCAAGCTTGACACCTCGATCTTGTGGCACCTGACACTTCGTTTAATCTTTTTTCAGAAACTACTTCAGGTCAAAAAAAAAATAGGGCAATGGAATTATCAGAAAATATTAATCCTGCTATTCCTTTATTGTCCGAAGGATTTTTAGCTCATTTCATACCAACTTTAACGCAAGTTGAAGAACAATTACGAGAATTAGAGTAAGTTATAAAGTATAGGATCATCGAACTTTATATTTTATTTATTTTATTCCCCATCTATAGAAGGAGACAAAAACTTCTCTTGGAAGAAATGAAAACAACAAACACGAGAATGGAAAATCAAGATAATTACGAATATATAGCGTTAAGTGTCTGTGTCTTTGATTTTGTAATATAAGTAATATGAGAAGACCTAATAAAAAACATATTAATTTATCTTTTTATATGAATTAAAAGTTCTCGAAAATTCCCCAATATCACGAAAAGCTTCAATATATACGTAATACTATGATATCGATGTTATCACGTTCTAAAAATTTAAACCAGCGAGTTTCTCAACTTAAAATAATGAAAGAGCAGCAATTGGCACAAATTGCTGAAATACAAAAACGGGAAAGAAATTTCGATCAAACAGTTTTGGCTGCTAAAATTGTGGAGAATAATCCCCCTCCTTCTGTTCCCAAGGCTGTTGTTGTTTCAACAAAAATATCCAAGAAAAAGAAAAAAGATAAAACAAAAGATAAAGGAAAAGGAAAGGAAAAAGTTGTTAGAAGAGAAATTGAATTTAGTTCATCATCGACTACGTCAGTTGTTGAAAGTAAAATTGAAGTTACAAAAGATACATCTTTTGAAAAAACTGAAGGATAAATTAAATAATTTATTCAAATTTTAAATAAATGTCTAATGATATAATAAATTATGTTAAAATCTATTTTGTAAATTAAACTGCGCGCCATTGATATTTGTTTTCGAGAATGTATAATTTCCAATACCCAAATCTTCTCTTACGTCGTTGTATATAAAGTCATTTGCACATCTTTTAAAGTCAGTCCACATTTCTCATAAAAAGGAACATTTTTTTCGTTACAATTCAAAATTAACTTATAACATCCAAGTTCTTTGCCAATATGTTTAAGCTGATCAATGATTCTAGAATTGAAAAATATTTAGCAAGTTAAACAGCATAACATAGATTATCAGATTTCCTTACCTTCTCCCCAGACTTTTTCCCCTTTGTGAATCGTGTACAACAATATCCTCTATATGTCCTGCCTTTATATAATTATAAAAAATGTTAAGCCAAACGAATTATGTATAATCTAAAATAAACACACCCGCTTACCTTTCCGCAGTTCCTCAGAAATTTCATTTCCACAAATAAAGTTCCTAGACCTACGATCTTTCCTTGATCTTCATCCTCAATAGCAATCGTATAGTATCCGCCAGCTTTTTTCATTTCTTCAAATTGTTCTATTACGAAAAAAATTCTCTATTTAAAAATTGTTAAATAAATTTTAAACTAAACATAAGAAGCATTACCAACAAATTTTTTCTGTGAAATGTCTCCCGTAATTGAAAGTTGTTCTAAACAATCAAAAATTCCTATTCATTAAAGGAGAATATAGTTAAGGTTACTGCGCCGTTATGGTTCCGATCTTAATAAATTATAAATAATTTATATTATTTTCTACGAACTTTTCTACGAACTCTTTTTCCTTAATTATTGGTTCCAATATATATGCTTTTACAGTTCTATTACTGAGCCTGAGCTTTATATTTAGGAATATACAAACCTTTATCAAAATCATCCTTTGCGAGCGGTCTTAACTTTAAATTAGGTGATAACGCATCTTGTATCTCGGTTGAAATCAATGATTCATCAAAAATATATTCCGACATTTTCAAAATTTGTATCGGTTATTAAAGTGAAATAAAACCATACATATTTGCTGTCTTTATAATTCCATATTTAGTATTTTTATATTTATCATTGGTTTATCTAAATTTAGACTCTAAAAATCCAAATATATGCGTTATGTGCATCAGGATCAGGATAAGGTGAAAGAATTGATAAATTATCCGGCGTAATCTGATCACCTGGCGCAGTAAATCGGTATTTTAAGTCCGTAATAATTTAAATCAATTCTTTGATAAGTCGAATTATTTCATAAAATTTATAGTGGCTAAAGAAAATGTTGTTAGATGGCTTTCGATTAGAAATTCTGGTAAATAATGTACCACTACCAGAGGTTACTGAACAAGTCGACCCGCAAAAGGTAATCATTTACTTCATTGGTGTTAGTTTCTTTTGTATGTGTTTTACCTTTTTTTTAGTTTGAAACTAATTTAGTCATATAAAACTTCTTAAAGAAAATACTTCCAAGTCCTTCTTATACTTGCAATGAGAATTCTGAAATACAGTGTAAAAGGTTTGCGTATAAATTAAGCTGCTTTCAATTTGATTTTCTTTCTATTTTCATATAATCAAATATTTTTTATTTTATTTTTTTATTTTTTATTTTTTATTTTTTATTTATTATTTAATATTTATTACGTTGTAATGAATAGTCCAGTTACAACTTTTGCAGCCGTTCACGAATTTGGAGAAAGATATGCTATACGATTTTCTGCACCAGCTTTAAAATGTAGTCATGCAAATCCAATAAAAGTGTTTTTATATGTGGATGGAGAGTATGATTACTCTTATACTGATATCAATTCTAATAAACTTGCTGATACACGAACGTGCTTTTGGAGCAAAAATCGGGACAAGATTTATTTTTTTAAATTCGATCCTACCATTTGGAAAGGAGAGGCCGATAATTATAATTCGACTAAAACTTATTCTTTCGGAGGGCCAGGCGCCGTATCAGTATACTTTTATCGTGCCAAACGCGTTCCATGGAATGTAAATCCTCCACCTGATTATGATGTTGAACCAGCTGTCATCCCAGAGAGCAAGGATACGAGATCTATCAAAATCGCAACACAATATGATGTTCAACCTGTACCGAATCCATCAATTACAAGATTTGACACGTATTTGCAAGAGCAAGGACCTCCTTTGGCAGTTTTACATTTACACTATCGTCCAGCTGCTTACTTAATTGCTCGTGGGCACAACATCCCCAATCCGCGCTTATCAATCCAACCTTCACTAAATGGAAGGAATTGTATATCAACACAAAATCATAATAACAACCAATTGTTAGATGTTAAAATTAAGGAAGAGCCAATTGTTATCAAAGAAGAACCAGAAGACACAAGTCCTACGAGGGGAAAAAGAAAAACCAAACCTGCAGAAATAATTATTATTAGCGATGATGAAGACGATGATGATTCACATAAGGCTAAAAAATTATGTCCCTGAATTATTTTATATAGAAACGGATTACGCGTCATATATTTTAACCTAGAATGATGTCGGGTAAAGTTTATTATGTCAATTTTTTTTTATTTATTCTTTCCCCTTTCTGTTAAATGTATATATCCCTTTACTGGCATACACATTTTGTGTTTAACACAATTTAGACTAATATGAATGTTACAAAGCTTTAATTTTGTAAATTATCCAAAAATGTAATAAAACTGAATAAATTAGGTTTAATGTTTTTTAAAATGAAAATTTTTAATCACGTGATATCTAAAAATAATCATGTGAATTATAAAATTTACGTAGCTAATTCATAATGTTATTCATTTAACCAGAACATTCGCGAAACTGTTGACGTCACTAAATTTAAATCTTTATCAAAGATCTCGTTTCTTTTCTTTCTTTTCATTATTCAGAAACGTTTCGGATACTTTCTTTTAAAAGGTTTCAATAATGTCTAATAAGTAAGTAAAATTGTGGGATTTTTTTGTATTTATTCTTTAGTATTCTCGTTACACGTAACCTTTTTACAACTCCGTTTATCTTTTACTACTTTTACTAAAATTATTTGAACATTTCTTTCATTCACTTTAGTAAAATTCTTCACCCCGAAGTACTTTGGGCACAACGCAGCAACGAACTTTATATTACAATAAATGTAACTGACTGTAAAGAACCGAAAATTAACGTGACTGAAAACAAGATCTCCTTTGAAGGGAAATCTGGTCCAGAGCAGAGTTTATATGGATTTGAGTTGGAATTTTACAAAGATCTTAAGCCCGAGGTTTGTAATATGGAAAAAAATAAATTTCGTAAATTTAGAGAGATTTAGTACGTCAATTTCTCAAATATGTTAAAGTTGACATTTATTATTCAATTTTTAATCGAAAATTTTTAAATATAACGTCTGATTATTTATTCTCTTTCGTATAGACTGCAAAGCGTTCCACGACTCCACGAAACATCTTTTTAGTTCTTGAAAAGGCCGAACAAAAACAAGATTACTGGCCACGTTTACAAAAGGATAAAAAAAAGATCCCATTTCTCAAGACCGATTTTTCTAAATGGAAAGATGAAGATGAAGATGAGGATGAAGGAGGTCCAGATCCTACAGGAGGAATGGATTTCTCTAATCTAATGGGAGAAGGCTCGGACTCTGCACTCGTAAGTTTATCGAAGTTATTGATATATATTATAGTTATTTTACTCACTTTTATATTTTAGGATGACTCGGATGAGGATATGCCTGGTTTGGAAACAGTTGATGATACTACCAAGATCAATGACTCGACAAAGGAAGAATCAAGTGAAATTAGTGAAGAAAGTAAGAGTGAAGAGAAAGAAATTAAGAGTGAAGAGAAAGAAATTAAGAGTGAAGAGAAAGAGATTAAGAGTGAAGAATCAGAAAAATAAAATAATAAGATTAATTCTCAATAAAAGCGCGTTTTTATTTGTGCAAAAAATTCGTAAGGGATTAATTTAGTTATTCAAGGTACTTATGAACAAATAAATTAGATTTGATTATTATTTAGTTGGTAATTATATTATTTCGATTGAAAGATCTTTCTTTCATTTTATATTTCTTTATTTTTGTTGGGCTTCACTTTAATAATTTTATTCCTTGTTTTCCCCGAAGATCAAAATAAAATTCTTGACCATAATTAATATTTGAAAAAGGAATTTAATTGTTCAAATTTTATCAATGTAAATTAATATACGAAACCATTCTGATTCATTATATCTTTTGTATTTACTGAACTTTAATGTAAGTAAAGTTATAAGAAAAGCTAAATCATCTGTGCACTAAATTTATACATTATTTGTCATGCAAATAGAACAATTACTTTAGATATTTGGAAAGTATACAGTATATTGATTTGAATTTACAAAAGAGGAACTTGAAAAGATATGTCTTTTGCATCATTTATATCAATGTTAAATGTTATTAATGTTATTAAGAGTTTAGGGTTTACATACTTTTTACATAAATCACAATAATATTATGCAACTTCAAATCAAAAAACTATTTACACATTTCTATTGGTTTGTTTACTATAGTAAAAATTAATAATTTAATCTATGAATTTTACAAAGTATTAATTTTTAAGCATGTATATAAAGAATATAAAAATACCAAAAATTGTATCAATATTAGCATTTATTTTAAAAAATTAAATTAGTAAAAGATAGAATTAAAATATTAAGATAAAATTTAATATTTTAAGTTTTTTAATAAATAAGTATCAATCTGTTAATCTGAATTATGCAAATTAAAATATATATATATGATTTTTTTATTTCAGTTTTAAACTAATTATGTAAATTACCAAATTTTAAATATTTAAAACTTTTTATGTAAATATTTTTTTGTAAATTTAACTGAGTAATTTAATAATACTTATTTTAAAGAATAAAATTACCAGTTTATTTTTTTAAAATTCTATCTTTTTAAAAGTATTAAAAGATTTAAACTATTGGAAGAATAAATGTTATTTTGTTTGAATATTTTTTATTATAAATTTTTTTTATCATCATTTACATTTTTATTAATGCAATTAAACCAAATACAAATATAAAAATATATAGTCAACTCTCTTTATAGTCACACATTTGGAATAGTTTATATTAGATAACTATAAAGAAATATAATTATATCAAAAATTTCTTATATATTATTAATTTTAGATTATACTTAAAAACTTTATTATATCATAACTCTAATAATATTAATTATAAAGAGGTAATCTTACTACCATTCAATTTATTTTAATAAATGATTTTAATAATATAAAATATATCAATTCATTAGATCAATTTTTAAAATTAAAAATATTAAATAGTTTTGGAATAGTAATTCCACTAATCTTAATTTATCATAACATCAAAATCCAATTACTAAATCAATTTCTAAAATTAAAAAAAAATATTAAATAGTTTTCGAGTAGTAATTTTATCATAGAAAGAAAATTTACTACCATTTGATTTGTTATAATAAAACAATTTTAACAAGCTATTAATCATTTTCCAGTTTATAATCACTAAATATACAATTTTTAATATTATATTAAATAACTTATCAATGATCATAATGAAATAATTCTAATAAACTGTAGTATATCTTTTTATATCAAATAATTTAATATATTCTTTACATAACTATAATTATTAATGGTTTGTTTAATATAAGATTTTTAAGAATAGGTATAATAGTGATTATAGATAGATTGTGATTATATAAAATAGATTTTAATAATAAAGTATTATTTTGAATATTTAACTGATATGATTATATAGTAAGATGTAACTATAATAAAAGTAACTATAAAAGAAGTTAACTGTATTAAATATATGAAATACTATTAATAATCAATATATATTATTTAAAAAAAATATTTTTTTTAGACTATAAAAAAATTTTATTATTTTTAAATAAATATGTAAATCCTAAAAATTTATATAAATATGAAATAATAAAAAAAAAATATAAGAAGTTTGATTTATATTATTAAGTTCAAGTTATATTAAACCAAATTGAATCATGCTGATAAGGTTATTCAACTCTATTTAATACTTTGAAGTTGTTCAGTTCAGTTTGACTTAAAAAAATCCAAGTTGCAGGTTAGTTTAACTTAAAAAAGGTAAGCTGATAAAGTCAATATATAGATATAAATAATATTTCAAAAATTATTCCTTTTTCAGCTTTCAATTGGCTATACTCATCTATAATAATATTTACCCTTTATCTAAAAAACTAATATTTATAAAATAAGAAAGAAATATTTGTAATATTCTACCAATATTTTCTAAATTACAACTTCTAATTTCAATAACCTACTTTTCATATTTAAAATCTGGAATTTTAAATATCTAAAACTGGTATTTCAATAAATATATATTTTAAAAAATATAAAAAAATATGTATAAATAAATTAATCATTATATTTTTACTTCTAAATTCTAACTAACATATCTTTATAACTTAAATTTAAAATTTATAAGTCCAAAAACTAAGATTATTTACTTAAATAAAATCCCAAATATATATGTAAAGTAAGATGCATAATTGCATTGCCAGTATAAGGAAATTTTATAGGATTAGATATTAATTTTTTTGCTGAAATCTTCAAATTCACCATAATATTTTAATGATACATTTTCAACATCTTTACGATGACATCACAATTTTTTTTGAAGATATCGCGATGATATAGTTATGATAATCTTAACGATACCTTTCCAACATCTTCACAATATTAAAATCGGTAACATTTTGATATCAGAATGATATCATATTGATTTCATAATTTGATATCGCAAAGATGTTAGAAAGGTATTGTTAAGATTATCATAACTATATTGTCGCAATATCTTCAAAAAAATTATGATATCATCATAAAGATGTTATGATGATGTTGAAAATGTATCATTATGATTATCAAAGCTATACTGTTACAATATTATTTAAAAATCGTGATATTTTTGTGATGATGTTACAATGATGTTAAAATGTATCGTTATGATTATCAAAACTGTACTGTTACGATATCATTTAAAAATTGTGATGTTATCATGAAGATGTTGTGATGATGTTGAAAATATATCGATATAATTATCAAACCATACTGTTATGATATCATTTATATTATTAAGATATCAGGACGACATTTACACTGATATTTGACAAGAATTTTAGATCATGAAAAAATTGTGAACCGTAGGTACTAGTACATTCAATAATTTTTATTAATTGATAATGCCGTATATATTACTAGGAAATGATAACCGTTAGTGTATCTGAAGCGTTATAAATCATATGTTCATAAATTTAAACTATAAAATGTAATGAACACTATACTAATAATGTAATACTAATAATGTAATACTAATAATATAATACTAAAAATGTAACACTAAAAATGTAGTAAAAAAAATGTAACACTAAAGTAATAGTATCACTAAAAAATGTCATTTTATTATTATACTTTGTATTATGTTGCAAATTTTCAATTTATTCCCATGATTGTCAAAAAAAAAAAAAATAATTATTAATGTGAATTTTGAAGAGTCATTAACCTTGATTCTTCTTCTATTCTTTCTTCTAATCTTTTGAGAGATTTGATGCGCTGGAATCTTTTAAAGGAAAATGGACTAAAGAGAATATCTTTAAGAGCACAGACTTGTGAAATAGCCACAAATGATTGTCCAGCTGCATACTCCTTTTTTCCAATATCTATCACCACTTTTTGTAAAGTTAAACCCTGACTTTTATAAATAGTAATAGCCCACGCAAGGCAAATAGGTACTTGCAAGCATGAGCAAGTTACTTTTTTTCCCTTCCAACTATATCTAATTGGTGAAACTGGCACAAGCTTTTTACTTTCTTCAGTAATAATAGCCAGCCCATAATAGTTGTCAAATTCTATAAAAACAGCAATAGGAAGTGAAAGAGTAGACTGGTTTTCTTCGAATATAATTTTTTGAACAGTACCCAATGATTCATTAACCAAACTAACTTATGTCTATAAGTTAATCCTAAGCATAACTCTTGCTCCTCTTGCCAATAATAATTGAACCTCAAGTCCTTTTGCCAGGTCAAGATCAGCTTTACTTGCCTCTTTACCTTTTGTATGGATAATTTTGATTAGAGCAACAGGACAATTTAACGATTTAAGCTTATTAATATTAAATTCAACAACATTGAACTTCCGATACATGATACATATGGCATTTGAGAATTCTGCTGATGTAATATTTGTTCCGTTGCTGAATTGAGTAGAAGTTCTTTCCAGTCATTTAGTGTTGATTCACCATCACACATTCACAATAATATGGCTTTAAATTTGCACTGTACATCTGAATCATCTGACTGACATTGAATAACATTGAACTTATAAACTTTACAGAACTGTCTATATGTCTTAATACCTTCATTTGACAATGTATCTCGAGAAATTTTTGAGTACATTAGTTCATCACGTACTGGCAGAAGCTGGCCAAAATCTCTAACCAATATTATTGAGCGTTCACCAAAGACTTTATTTTATTTCTGAGGGAAAGCTTGACGTAATCTCATATCAATTAAGGCAAACATATGACACCTTACCATACTTTTTTCATCTATATGTTGCGAATGTTGAAGGCTACTACTCCGGTTAGCGCAAGCACTAAAACAGGTGAATGCTCAGTTATATTGTGATTTCTTGCAATTTCTTGCAAACAAGATCAAATCATATTAATTAAATATGACTTTCCAGTGCTTGCAATTCCCATTACAATAATATTGAGCATGTCAACGTTACCAGAATTCAATATTAATGCTTGATAATGAGATTCAACTCACTCAAAGATTATTTTTTATTTTTCATTATATGTATGAGGGTCTACAACATGATCAGTGACATTATCATTCTGTTTAACATACAAATTACGAGCATTTTGTATGAAATTGGAAGAATCAGCAAGATCAATATTGGTATAACGCTGTCTAACATCGCACACCCAGTCATAATTTCTATCAATCTCACGTAAACTCAATTCAAAAGAATCTACTAAAATCATGTCCAGTCTCATTTCTGATAAGATCATCCAGTCAGGCCGCTGTTCTTCATCATCATCAAATTTCTCATATTCGTAATCACTATCTTCATCATTTGATTCATTCTTTAAGTTATCTACTGGAGGACCAAGTATATCAACAGAATCATTTTCAATTATCTCACGATGGTGATAATAGAGTTCTAATCACGATATAGTATTATTTTTGGTTAATTGGAAAAGATCACGATGGCACACATGAAGAAGAACTTTTACACGGCAAAATTCTTCCCATTGAGGTCCATCAATCTGAGGTGAAGGTCATGGTCAAATACGAACTATATTTTCTTTTTTACATGGTTTTCACTGACCTTTCCAAAAGTTATATTGTTGATGAAACCAAAAAAGTGAAACATCATCAAGGTCAGCAGGATGAACCCAGTACTTTTGCAAAGGAGACTGTACTGTTTGGCCAACTTCACTATCGGCCAAAAATGATTCTTCATTATTGTTTCCTGTTCTACAAAGCCATTGATGTATTAATTTGTTAAGATTTAAAGTAACAAACTGGTGACTTGAATGATATAAAAGAATGCTGAGCAGTAGATGGCAAGTTTTCTGTACTGAAATATCATGTTCAGCAACAGTATAGAGTAATAAATCTTGGAAAACAGGCAAAAACAAAGCATCAGGAGCATTTTTGTTAAAAATTTTGTTCAAGATCTCAGAAAAACCAGCTGAGCGTGGTTCCAATTTGCTGGCGTACTTTGATATGTACTGTAAAGCTGTATTCATGCTGAGTATCAGTTTTAAATTGACGTTCACTCGCCAACCTTGGAGCTGCAATCGATTATGAGGGTTAACATACTCGTCGTTTTTTGCCATTATTAACTCAGGTTGTTCATTATTATCACGTAAGTACATGTCATTAGTGATCTCTTTTGGATAACCAAATCTGCAAATATTTTTATCTGTGCGATCCATATGAAGATAATACGCAGGATTACATTTAGTATGACGCTGCAGTTTGTTGACTAACTCAATGTAATCTTGCAAGTCATCACTCAATTCTTTAGGGCATTTTTTACAGGGATATTAAGCAGGTACAGGTGCGTCACGATCAGGATTCTTTGTTGTAATTAATGAATCTAGATAACGCACCACATTATTTATCATGTCTTCATCTTCCTTCATTTTTTTCCAATCAATAGATGAAGCATCCTTCCTTTTCCTAATGCCATAAATATGAGGGCTGCCACGATGTTGCCACTCAAATCTATACCAATAATCTTCAAAATTCCATTTGGAAATCAACACTTTTTCTAGGAACAATTTGAAACATTTTTTGAAAAATTAAGCGAAAATGTGAGGATTATCAATCAAGTCTTGTTGCCTATATCTATTAGCATCCTGCTCTACATCTCCATACAGCATAAGATTGTGCAACTCAGGCCAATATAGGTCAACTATATTGAACGTAAAAAATATCATTTCTTGTGATCCTAACTGCCTTATCATATCAGCAAGCTCATATCGCCTTTTTGTCCAAAACTGTCTAATTCCATGTAAGGCTTCCCCAAATCTTACAATTCTGTCAGCCATGTGATTATCCTTTTCTACCATCTCTTTTATTTCTTCAATGGTATACTGCTTATCATCTAAAACTTACTTCATGTATACTTTTGCTTCTTGTAGTGCCCTCCATCACATTTGCGAATTTAATGTAAAATATCTTCAACGAGGATGATGGGCAAATCTTCCATCCTTATATTTAAGTAAATGTGAAAAATATTCAGAAAGTTTAACATCTCTAATGTAATTAGAACAAAGATCACCATTTCCGGTTGGATACAAAGTAGGGAAGACACTTGCAATATAATTGGATGTTTGAAACTTATTGATAGGAGTTCCATCAATATTTGGCCACGTAATAGGAATATCATTATCTTGCACCCTATTAAGAGTATCACCGATGGCTTGTTCTTTATTAGGTGATGGAAGTGGAACAGGAACAAAGTTACTCCCTATTGTATCTTCATAAACATCATTATCATCATTAAAGCGTTGTTCAATATCATCAATTTGCGGAAGTTAATCATCAATTGGACCATCTTCAGGTAAGGATTGCAATACTTTTTCATCAATAACAATATCAGTATAATAACGATTATTTTGTTTTAGCCAGCAAAGTGCGTAAGCGACCTTAATGTAACAAACAGTAAAATTTTTATATATCAAACTGTTTGCAGATTTATGACGTACAATAAGAACATCAAGAGAAGATGGATTTTGGGGAAGCTGTAATGCAAATTCTTTCATGTTTTGTGAAAAGTTTATAATATTACTACAATAAACATACTGACCACCACAAAGATAATATACTGAAATAATAGAAAAGATCCTTGCAATCAACATTTTCTCTATTTCAGTAAAATCACATAATTCTTCTGGCAAATCACCAGAATCCATATTGTTATCGGCAGAAAACTTTTTAACAGTATTTTTGTCATAGTAGCAGCGACGACATTGTCCACTTATAATTTCAATAGATGGAAATTGTTTATTACACATTGGGCAACAATTATTTGCAAAGCTATTAATCTTAGTGTGAAATTTATGTAGAAGTTTCTATTAACTTCAGGAAGTCGAGATTTGTCAGAATCTTTTTGCGTTGGTTTATCCTGTCTGTTGAGTTGCTCATCAATATTTGATAAAGTAAGCCTTTCTTTTTTTTTTATGGTAACATTTACAGTTTTTTTGCAATCGTAATTCATGCTGTTTGGCAGTTTCAGTTGCTCTTTTTACGCGTTTATTCTCTTTGTCCTGAACCAGTCTATTTTCACATTGCTCAACAGTTTCATCCGCTCTGTTTTTTCATTTTCGTAATGTATCATGAAGTAGCTGAAAAACCATTTGATTTACAATTTTACAAGCAATTAATATCAACAAAAACAACAATGATAAAAAATTTAATATTATATAATTATTTATGAATTCAATTATTTTATTTTTTTTTATTTATTTTATTTTAATTTTAAAGTAAGAAAAATACAAAATGTAAAATTATGAGTAAAAAAAAAAATTTAATTTATTATTTGAATGCCGTAAAAAACTTTTAAGAAATAAGAAATTTTAAGGGTAAGGTTCACCCCTTTATATGAACATATAGGTTTTATATGGCAAAATTTATGTTGATCATTTAGGCTGGACTAACTTAATTGTTTGTTTAACATAACTTAGGCTAGTCAATTAGGAGGGGAGGGGATAAAAATAATACATATATGTAAAAATTTTTTATATAATTTATATTTAAAATGATTAAAATTTACAATTTTATTTATAAACGAAATTCCATTCCATAAATCTATTGATTATTTCCATTTTTGATACCATATTTATTACAACTAATCAATATTTACATATTTATTTATAAACCGTTTACCCATGCTTACGACGTTTAAAAGCATGTCCATTAGTTTTAATTTCTCCTTTAGTATAAAATTCTTTTCCATTTTCCTGACATCCTTCACATAAAGGATAAATTTGCTTAAAACGTTCTTTCAAAGACTGAGAAGAAGTTACCAAATCTTCCCTTTCTCCGCAGTAATAACAGATTGGATAATTGCCTGATCTGCGGCTTGAATAATACAGTATTTTAATTGGTGAGTCACAACTGATTTGGGTGCGCACAAATACTACTTCTTTCAAATAATGATCGTCAGGAAAAATTGATGCACTGCAAGAATATGAATATAAATTCATTGCTTGTTGATAATCTTTTTGTTCCTTACAAGTCAAGGATTTATCACTATACACACAGCGACATTTTCCACAATCTTTACAATTGATATAACCACGGATTTTTGCCACAATCAGAATAGACTTTGGGATAGGCTCTGCATTTGCTTGTGATTGCATGTATGTAGGCCTATACTCTTCGGTAGTTTCAGTTCCATAAACATTTTGAAAAGTTGCATAATGGTCTGTATTATCTAATTATATTTTATTTTATTTTGTTTTTAAAAAAATCATTATTATCCAATTGATATTAAATATACAAAATACAGTTGATTACCCTGTGAAGGAATTAGGTCCGGAAGAAAACTCAAGTTATGAAATTCATTTAATGGAAGGCGGATTGGTTTACAGTATAAACAGGCGGGATTGTTGCATTTTTTTATCTTAAAAATGATTATTAATAAATAAAAGTATGAGAGTTAAACATCAAAAAAAAATGTTGATGCATACCTGGAAGCTATAGACACGTACACGACAGTAAGTTTTTATAAACTCAACTAATGCAGGATGATGACATATTTGTGCTTGTGTAGTTTCTTCAATTTTCAAAGTTGAATCTATATTGAAAATAGACTGCACGAAAAGTAAAAACATTTGTATGAGCAAAAAAAAAAATAAATAAAAAAGTAAGTAAATCTTACCTCAAACAATTCAGCAATTTCTTTTTCAGTCGCTGGAGTGTGACACTTAAGTTTTTTACTTTTAAATAAAAGTCGTTCTGTTCAATTTTTTAATACATTCTAAATACCTGCTATACTTTCTTTTAACTCAAACTCTAAATCACTATATTCTTGAGCTTTTTTCCGTATGTCATCTAACGTATTTACCATATCAAACAAAGTTTTAGATTCAGAGCTCATTTGATCACGCTTGAGTGCAACACCTTGAAGACCTAAATTTAAAGTACTCATAACTCTCTCTGCAGGATTTGTCCAGCTATGATTAGGAGCTGTACGAACTGCAACAAGAAAATCAAAATTTCCACGAAAAAATAGACAAATCAATGCAATTTGCACTGAACCATAGGTACACCGATAATCAGGACCTCTATCAGTGTAAAGACATAAGATTGGAGGAAATATTTGATGTTCATACTGGATATTAAGTGCATTTAAAAATTCAGCTGAGTGTCGAATAGCACTGCTTGGTTCAAAAATTGTATCTTTGTAAGATACAAACACCTGTCCATCATAAAATGATCCAGAAATATCATTAGGAAATGAAATAAAAAATGTGACAGATGGTGTTAAAGAAAGCTTAGTGAAATTATGATCTGCAGCAGCTAAAATGCTGTCTTGAGCAACCATAGAATGCCGATTTCGTACTCCTATGGAAACTGCAACATCTTCTCCAATAGGAATTTTATATTTATCATCTGCAGATATTAAACAAGTCCATTGATGGTATTGAATGCAGAATTCTCTAAGGTATCAGAAAAGTGCAACACAATAATGGGCATCATCACTATTTTTCTGAAGCAACCGACTTTGCACTTTAAATTTCACGTTAAATCGACCAGTATTATATATTGATCGTGTTGTAGTAGCATTTGTAGGGCAAAACTGAAGGCGGATCCACTCTTCAGATGGAATGTAAATATCAGAAGGAAGGGTATTATTATAGATAATACTCAGCCTTTCAATTATAATTTCATGAAGATCACGGACAGATATAGCCAATGGCATATATAAAACAGTTTCATGATGCCGTTCATCTACTGAAAGCAAATTCTTTAAAGCAAATAACTAAGTTAATAATTTATAATTAAAAATAAATTATAAAAAGTAAGTGCAAACTTTTATACCTGCTCATTAAAGTAAGCTTCCAACTCATTCCAAAACACATTAAATTTTGTCCCATTAAATCCATTATTTGTTCGCAAATCAAATATAATATTAGGATCTGCTAATGTTAGCATTAATTATAGTCTCTTTTCTACATCATGAGAGATAGCATTTGAAGTTACAGAAGCATCACCAGTGAAATCAAAATAAAGCATTCGTAATATTGCTGGTGAAACTTTTTTAATGTAAGAATACTAAAAATTATAATAATGATTAAAATATAAATCATTAATTTAATATCAATTGTTATTGTATTATTATTGCCTTATTTTGCACATTCTTTTGCATCTGCCGTGTGAAATAGTGAGGTAATTCTTCGTGAATCCTAGCCAGCATACGTGCTTTCAAAGTTTCATGCTCATCATCAAAAGCCTCAATCTCCGGAATTCTTCATACATAGTTAATAGTTCCTAAATAATTGCCTTGATGGTATCTAAAAATAATTATTTATGATTATTTTATTGAAAAAACATGGTTTATATTTAATATGCAAATACTAACCTATATACACCTATTGGAAACGTGAGCTGCAAATCTTTTATAAATCGATATCACTTTATGACATCATTTGGAAGATATGGCTGAATATCAATATATTCATAAAATTGTTTTTCAAATAGGATATTATCCAATTGAATATAATTCTCATTAAGGCTATTGCATCCACAGGCAGAAATCCGATACATGACACTGTTGTTTTTAGGACTGCGAGCACTTTTATCACTATGATGAAGGTTGTTCATGCTATTATTTGTTGCAACTAAATACTCTGAATATTTTCTTAGAATCTCAATCAAAGAAAAAACTGCAGGCATTACTTGACTCCACAAATCATCACACGCCCATGGTTGACTAATAGATAATTCAAGAGAATTCGAAAGCTGATCAAGTTTTTGATGTGATAATAGATTTTTCCTATGATGACTAGTATGATAAAATTTATTATATATTTCACCATCCTGATAGCAGTGATGAGTTTTGGACACAATTTTTAACTTTAAAGGTTTTGGACAAGGTTTTGGACATAAGAGAATTGTCTAAAACCCTGTCCAAAACTTGTCCAAAACTGTCCAAAACTGTCCAAAATTGTCCAATTGCCCAACACTGCTGATAGGTTTTAAGCTGCGTAAAAAGAACTGGCAGATAGTATGAACGTGCACGTAATGTGGAAAGGTGGGGATCAATATACCAAAGTGCATCTGTGAGACGATTCACAAATTTTGTTCCAATTGTATCATGCAAACCACCTGTCCAGCCAACCTTTTGGGCTCGAAAAATTTCAATAATTTCATTGTGAAGTTTATCACAATTATTGTATTCAGTTTGACATTTGGGAAAGTAAAGGTTTACCAGCATTTTTCATTAGAATATTAAAAGCGTTTAGTTGGTTTTGGGTTGGAGCTGATGTGTCTGAATTCGTATCAACAATTAGACAAAATTTAACTTGTAAAAATCCTAAAACCTCTAACATTTTCAGGTCACCATTTAACCTATTGTCAACTTCTCGCCAGCTTTCAGATTTTTCTCGTCTAATAAAAATGTGCACTTCCCTATCTTCATATTTTCCTAATGTTATTGCATTGAAAAGGTCATAAAACCGTTTATTTGTGGATTCTATACTCACTACATGTTCAGAAATGACAGTTTTAGAACCTTCGTTAACATGAACTAAGAGGTAAAGCATGTTTCGTAACCAAAAATTTGATTGAAATTTACCATAGATGACAGATTAAAAGTACCTCCCATTTACGCGAAAAAACGTGAAAAATATACCGCCAATCTTAAACTTTTTGTAACAACTTCCAGGTGTTTAATTTTTAAGGAGTACATTTTTTTTAAGGAGTACTACAATATATTTTATAGATCGGTAGGTGTCACATGATTAAAATATCGCAATTCTATTGGCCGTATATTATGTACAAAATATTTCTAAATTTTACAAAGATAGGGAGGGGTTATGTTAAACGAAAAATCAAGTTGGTCCGGTCTTATGTTAGCATTATTTAGGGTCACTATGGCGGCCATATTTGCTAAAGCATTTCCACATCTTACATGATTCAATCGCCATTTTTTACCTTTAAACTTATCTTCAGCCTAACGTGATGCCTCATCTGTCAAGCAGGACCAAAATAGCTCTAAAGCTCTCTGTTTACCACCTGCATTAGCAGTAGTGATATTGGCCGCTGTAAGATAGAGTCTGTAATCTTTTATGAATTTATCTATATCTTCATCCGCTCTACCTGAGAATCTTTTTGGTGCATATCCTGCTATCCTTAAATGTGGAAGATTATTTTGTAATGCGAATATTTGTCCTTGCAAATTTAAATTATTCTGGCGTTCTGCTTGGGTCTTATTTTTCCATTTCTCATATCGCTCATATAATCTGTCTCGATTAAATTCTAACAGACCTATATCCCCTCTACTTAGCTGTAAGTGGTGGGCATTTCGCTGATACAATAATTGTAAGGCAAATTTTTCTTGTACCAGTACACCTATACAGGTTTGCTTTCTTGCTATATTACCTATCATTCTATTTACCTGGTTTTGAGCATTGGTCCGTAACTGATGGAGATCACCAATAACATTAGCCATCCCACCTTCAGCAAGATCTCTTTACGTAATAGCAAGATCTTACTCACCTTCTGCATCATAGCGCCTTCTTTGCTCACAGACTAAATTCTGATGCAAATTATTCTCTTTTCGACGTATCTGCCTTGTCGCCCTTTTTATTTGGTCTATTAGAATATCTCTGGTCGTTGTCCTATTATTCAGATAACCATCTATAGCATTTGCTAGCTCTATAATTGTGGCCATATTATTATCAGAATTATACAAGTCTGGAGAATTACCTCTTTCTGGTGAATTTTTTTGTGATGAGATGATCCTGATCTGGCATCGCAATTTCTCTACCTGCTTCTCAGAATCTATTAACAGACTCTCTATACTAGAAATATGTTTTCATTATCACGAACATCCTTCTTAGCTTGATATAGTTGCTTTTTTAGGCTGGAAATTTCAGATTTTAGCTCTGCTATCTCCTCTTTCAAAGCATTCTCAAGACGTTCTATCTCACCGTTAAGAGTTTAGATTTCTTGTTCACAACGGACACATTCACGTTCCAGCTCCCTGATCTGCTTTTCATTTTGGCAGTTACTATCAACTTCTGCTTGCAATTCACTACGAAGATGGTAGTTCTCCTCCTTCAGCTCAGCTTTATATTCTTCACATGTTCTTCTCTGCCTTGGATGGGGCCTCCAAAATGCCATTCTTTTTTGTGATTATAAAAGAGAATCAGAATGAGCCAACCACAAATCTTGATAGACCCTATTGAGGCTCAGAGAATTGAAAAAAATATCATATTGCGTGGAATATATTATCGTCCAACTGGCTATCATTTTAATCCCAAATCGTTAAGAGATGCATGTAAAAAAGAGGGGCACCAATTCTGCTTAAGTGAATATAAAGATTTTTTAGAAAATCAGCAATCACACCAAATCTATATGCCCCTACCAAAACATATCCCTAGAGTCAGTTATGGGAAAATAACACGACCAAAT
>QZLH01000336.1:27383-105182 GCA_003833135.1 Oehlia diaphana | reverse complement strand
TTTTTAGGTTCGGGTGGCTTTCGATTTCTGAATAACCAAAAAAACCAAGATTCGTAAGTAACTACTACGAATCTTGATTTATTTTATTTTTTTTTTACTGTAATATTATTATGAACGGTTATTAATAACCGTTCTTTCTTCTTTTTTAGGTTCGGGTTGCTTTCGAATTCCGAAGAATGGAAGAAACCAAGATTCGTAAGTAAGTACGAATCTTGGTTCTATTTCTTTTTTTTTAATATTATGAATGGTTGCTAACCGTTCTTTTCTTTTTTTTTTAGGTTCAGCTTTCGAGTGGGCTTCCGAAGTATAGAAACTCCAAAGATTCATAAGTACGAATTCTTTGGAGTTTTTTTTTATTTTTTCTTAATATGAACGGTTATTAACGTTTCTTTTTCTTTCTTTTTTATAGGTTCGGCATCTCGGGAGGGGCTTCTGAGTTCTGAAGAACGAAAAAAACCAAGATTCGTAAGTATATATATGAATCTTGGTTTATTTTTTTTGTTATTTTTTTTCATATTAATAAACGGTTACTAATAACCGTTCTTTTCTTTATTTTTTTAGGTCCAATGGGCAAACCCAAAGTTTTGTAAGTACGAGTATGAAACTTATTTTTTTTATTTTTTTTTTTATTTTATTAATGAACGGTTACTAATAACCGTTCCTTTCTTTATTTTTTTTAGGTCCGGTGGGCTTCCGAAGAATGAAACCCCAAAGTTTCGTAAGTACGAAACTTTTATTTTTTTTATTTTTTTTTTATTTATTAATGAACGGTTACTAATAACCGTTCCTTTCTTTATTTTTTTAGGTCCGGTGGGCTTCCGAAGAATAAAACCCCAAAGTTTCGTAAGTACGAAACTTTTATTCTTTTTTATTTTTTTTTTATTTATTAATGAACGGTTACTAATAACCGTTCTTTTCTTTATTTTAGGTTTCAGGATCTTCAGAAAAAGAGGAACCAAGATTCGTAAGTACGAATCTTGGTTTTATTTATAATTATTTTTTTAAAAAAATATTATAAACAGTTTATGCTAATAACTGTTCTTTTCTTTTTTATAGGTTTGGGTGGGTTCGAAGCTGCTTGCTTCAAAATTTTTTTTTCATTTGTAGGTGTCCATTGTTTGTTAGAATTAAACCAACTGGAACAATGTCCAAACCATTAACAACATGNATAGTTTAATACAATTTTGTAATGCTTTTATTAAATAAATTAACACTTATAAAAAATACAATATATAATGACTGTGGTGAACAGTGAATAATTATTATTTTGTGAATTTTTGCAGAATTTCGTTCCTAAATTTTTTTGCAGAATTTAATTTTTGAAGATTTTTGCAGAACTTAGTTTTTGAAATTCTTCGCAGATTTAATTTTGAAGATTTTCGCAGAACTTTGTTTTCTTGAAGTTCTGCGAAGAAATCATTAAAATTTTTTCCTTTAAACATTTTTGGCGAGGTCGCAGATCTGTGCAGAAATGGTGGCAAATGTCACCTGCAGATCTGCACAGATCTGCATCTCAAAAAATTTCCCGATGTATCCAGTCAACTAATAAAGATCATATTTTATTAATAATAATTAATATTTAGTTAGCTATCCATTGTTTTTATACATATTTTAATTCAGTATAATATGCTCTCAATTATATTAATAAAAGTTTTGGATGGAATTCTTTTTTTAGCTATTAATCCAGTATTAAAATTTTTGTATCAAATAATTATATCTATACTTTATAATAGTATTTTTTGGAAATTTAGAATACAATTGATAGCTACATGAGTTCTTTCTTCTTTTTAAAGGCCAATAATTGCCAATAATTTGCCTATGTTTATTCAATTCTAAAAATGTTAGCCTTAATTATTTTTTAAAAAATTTTGAATTACAGCTATAAGATTTTTATAGCCTTAATTAATTACGGCATATAAAAATTTTGTATTACAACACTTTTTTGAATTACAGCTAACATCTTTACTTAATTCATAAGTTTTTCCAATTTTAAAAGTAGCTAAATAATGCAGTAACAAAAAAAAGCAAAGATCAGTATTGGTAAAATTAAGACATTATTATTTGTTTTATTTTCAAATCTGATGCAAGCATTATAATACAATAAAAATACATTTATTTTAATTGTTAGAACCAGGAGAATTATTTTTTTAAAAAAATAATATTTTATATATTCAATCTTGAGAAAATCAAGTTGAACTTGGCTAGATACTTTTGGAAGGATAGTGTATTAGCTTAATTTTTATAAGTTAAAAATAAAATTTATTTTATAATACTATTAACTTTATTAACTTTTGAGTTTTCTTTTTTTATTTACTAATTTTAAAGTATATTTTAAGTATTTTTATTATTAATTTTTAAATCATTTTCTTTTATTAGCATTTTTATGTAATAAATATATTTTAACTTTATAATATATTATTATAAATTATGTTTTTTTGTAATTTTTATAAAAAATAGAATTCAATTATTAAAAACTAAAATTAAATTATATATAAATAATATAGAATTTAAAGATATAATATAAAATTAAAACTATTAGTATACAATTATACCTTTTACTAAAAATTTATTAAAATATTTAATTTTTAAAAATAACTTTTCTGTAAATTTAAAATAAAATTCATCAAATATTTATTATAATAAATAGGTATTTTTTTCAAAAATTATTTTTAATAATTAAAAATTTTATTAGAATTTTTGTAAAGTTAATTATATAGTAAAATCTTAAATAATTTATACAGGTTATATATAATGTATATAAAGTTTACTTATTAATAATAAAATTTTCAAAATTTTGCGCTTATTTAAGAATATTTTTTCAAAAATTTTAAACTATATCCTTGTTTTTAATTAACTAATAATTCAAATTAAATAAAATTTATACTATTTAGTTTATTTTTTCTCATATATATATATATATTATATTTAATGGGTAATAATTTTATTTTTGAACTTTAAATATTTATTGAAATACAATATAAAGTAATTGTTTATTTAATATAAATAAGGATCCTTATATACAGTATATAGCTTTATATTAATTATTTGGTTTTTATATTATATCTTTTATATTTTAAAAATAACTTTGCTTTGTATTTTTATCATATATCTAAATAAACTTATTATTTTAAAAAAAAAATATTACTGTATTTATGATCAAAAAATGCTATTGTAGCTATAATTCGGCTTAATTGACCATAATCAATTATAATAAATATACTCTCAAAGGAATAATATAATTGTTAAATGTTTTAATTTAATTATTAAGATTATTGAGCCAATCAGAGCCGTACTGTACGGCCTTAATTTGTACAAAAGTTTTGTACAGCGCTTATGTT
The DNA here is from genome assembly GCA_003833135.1 of Oehlia diaphana. Lineage (NCBI taxonomy): Eukaryota > Fungi > Glomeromycota > Glomeromycetes > Glomerales > Glomeraceae > Oehlia > Oehlia diaphana. The sequence goes on along the minus strand of QZLH01000336.1, from coordinate 101,844 downwards.
AAAATTATTACCGTTTTTTTAAGATTACCTCTGATTATTTAGATTTATACATTGGTCATATTATATAATTATGTTTCTAACATAGGCAATAGGAAAATGAAACATAGGAGGTTGTGTCACATGAAAAGAACACCAAACGTTCAGGAGGTGCAGAATTCAAATTATTTTTTATTCTAGAATAAAATTTCCAGCAATCGAATATTAAATCATAAAATCTAACTAATATTGGGCAAAAAATTCGGGGAAAAGTTTTTTTATTTTTATTTATAAAGAATAGACTAGATTCGGCGCCTTGGCGTCCTGACTCTGATGACCCAGTCATGTCACGTGATAATTCATTGTTTGAGTCCTTATGGTAATTTTCAATGACTGTAAAAATAAAACTTAACATTTTAATTTCTGTACCATTCTAGAAAATAGCTGCATTTCAAGATGATATCATAAGTACAAGAATTTACAGACACCTAGTCATTTTTTACTCCTTGCCAAGAGACACGGAACATTCGAAAAACTTGGCGATAAAGCTCAAATAGGATAAAAAGTATGTCATTAGTTTCGGTGCACTGTATCAGGCAATTGAACTATGGTCAGTTAAAAATCTAAAATATTAATTCCGGTCACGATAAATTGACATCAGTCGCAACCTTGCCCTATAAAAAGTTTTTATTCGAATATTTCCATAAAAATTCCGTGAAAATGATACATTCAGAAAAACATGGAAATACTGTATAAACATGGATCAACATGTCATGAATTTGTTCGATCCAATGATACGAATGTCAATGTGATGCGAATGAACAGTCATATTATTGTTCGTTTCTAATGCTTGTGTTACTGATTAATTGGTATATCTTAATATTATACATTCAAAAAAATTCAATAACCATTTTATAATGATGAAGAGCATGGCGTAAAAGCCAGAGTTAAGAATATTTCAATTTCAGAAAGATTATAAATAGATTTTCTATTGTATCCATAATGTGGGACGCTAAATGATTTTCAAAGATGATATAAAAAATTTTCCGTATCGAAAGTTTTTATAATTAGATTAAAGTTTTTTTTTTGTTTCTAAACAACTAAATGATAATTGAAAGTTTAATAACATAATTCTTTATTTAGTCATTTATAAAGTGTTACAAAGAGTCTAATTAAAGAATATTCGATCAAATTTTACACAATAAATAAAAAAAAAAATAATAAAATAGAAGATTCGGACCTTAAATTCCTAAATATACTGTGCTGTACAACACATACATTTGTGTATAGTATTTTACATTATTATTTATCAATGAAATCGATAAACAATGAAGATCTCAAATCTATAAATACCTGGACAAATTCTTTTGAAAAAAAAACCGAAAATAAAAAGATAAAAAACGAAAAAATTTAACTCATTATAATAAATTAATCATATTCCTTAAATTCCTTTAATTTTTTTTAAAAAAAAATAAAGAAAGCAAAATGTCAAGTATTAGAGATGAAAGTGGACAATCTCCTACAACAGCTACATCAACAAATCAACAAATAAATTTGACTAAAAAAGAAAAATTAATAATTTTATTTAGAATTATATTAATGTTATTCTTTGAGATCGTTTTACCACTTGTCCTTTATTATGTTCTTAGAAACTATATGTTAGAAGTCTGGGCACTTACTATATCAGGAGTTCCACCGTTTCTTGTTGTTATTTATGGACTTATAACTAAAAGGCGTATAGATATTTTGGGAGCATTAATAATAATGGGTTTTATCGTTACTGGTATCGTGGCATCTTTAAAAAAAGATGCTCGAATTCAATTACTACGAGAATCAGCAGTTACGGGTACTATCGGTTTGGCATTCCTCATTTCTTTGCTCCCAATCAAGATTGGTTCCTTCCAAATTCGGCCGATGTCATACTATTTTGCTAGAGATATGCAAACTGGCGGATCCTTTGGTTCATCTTCAAAAAAGAATAAAAATGTAACAAATGATATTAACGAACGTTGGGAAAGATTATGGAACGAAAACGCCGTATTTCGACGCGGATATAGGTTTTTGGCTGCTCTTTGGGGAGTTGGTTTTGTTTCTGAAGCCCCCGTCCGTATTATAATTATTTTTAAAGCTCCAACAGTTGAACGTGCTTTTTTTTGGACAAACGTAGTAACTTACTCTTGGTTAGGTGTATTGATTCTAATCGACGCAATTTACAATAGATGGTTTAAAAAACAAATTCCTAAAGGAGAACCAACTGCTGCTAATCAAACTTCAGTATAATAATAAGATAAAGATAATTATATATATATACAATTTACAATTATACATATTATACTGTACATATAGAATTAAACATATACATATATACATATATATTTCATACAAGTTTAAATTAATTATATTATAGACATGTAAATTAGACAATTGAATTCTCATATTTTTTATATATTTAAGTTAAAATATTAAATAAAGGATTTATAATTTATTAATTACCGTAATTCAAAATTTTTGATTAACATGATAGAAATCGTTATGTAAAAATTCGAAATTCGACTTTGAGGTTTCATACAATATACAGTTGCGTGTATAAACAGGTTAAATGCATACATATTAAATAAATGCTATGTAAACTGAAGGTGGCGTTGCATTGATCAATAAATTATGGCTTTCATTCTTTAAATTCAAAACGATAAAACAGGATTATGGATTGTAACACTGAAAAGAAGAAGAATAATATTTACGTTTAATTTTGTAATATTTATTTACAAACTAAGAAATAATACAATTAATTTTTTAGACCATGAAACGTCAAAATTCTTTAACTAGATATAGTATGGAATTTTTACATCATGGGGTTCTATTGCTTCTAGAAAAATTTGCCACATGTATGACATGCCAATCACTTGAGATGAATAATATTAACAAAATCTATCATTAAAATATAAACTATTATGTATTAATTCTTTGGAAAAATTCGATGAAACAGGACTTAAATGTAACAATAGATTTATTTATAAATTCTTTTGTACTTGATGACATAATTAATGAAATATAATAAGCATAATAAAGAAAATATTCTAGATTTTCATCTTTAGAATTACATTTTATATTAAAGAAAACAAGCTATTAAAATCTTTTCATACTAAAATTTTTATGAAATATATTATTATTAATTATTTATTTAATATTAGTTAGTTTGTATATATCGTGAATTTTCTTTTATTATTCCGTTTAAAATTATCCTAGCAAGTTGACGAGTTGAAATGACATTATTTTCGCCTCAAATTAATAAATCATGTGCAACCTTGTTAACCTACGTACAGTATTTCCATTACTGTAATGTAATTGTGCGATCCTGAAGATTTTGCGGAATTATCTTTAATTCATACAAATCAAACTAAGAACTATTTTATTACGAAATGAGCAATCCCCATTTTAAATTTATAACCAAATAATTTGGATATACTGTACAGAAGAAATTGCTCAAAAATATTAAAAATATTTCACAAATATTTTGGAGGTCCTTCACTTATGTTAGAATCTTGTAAATTGTAATAACTGAGTTATAATTCAATCATTAGGAATATTGCAATGACCAATAGGAACTAATACTACTAATACTGATTTTAATATTAGGTATCAAACAAAAATACATTCTTGAACAATAACAAATTTTAAAATTTCGCCAAGTATTATTATACAGTAAGAAAAAATTTCCAGATAGAATAGGCAATAAAAAAATGAAACTTAGGAGGTCGTGTCACATAATATGATAAGTCGCAGACAATCACAGAAGGGGAGGAGATGCATTTTATGCAGATTACAAATTATAAATTTATTTTCATTTGTTGAATGTTAAAGTTTTTCCTCGATAGATTTCTTAAAAAATGTGCGTTCTATTTATATCATCACCTTAAACTAAATAAGTCATCATGATCATTTGCTTCAAAAAATCTTTGTTACCCGTCTATGTTTTATTGCTGCACGTCGTCATGTGCCCTTGCGAAGATTAAATAGTCCTTCGTTACACTTAGAACTAATAAAGATAATTAATAAAGGAATGGGATCCAAGGAACAGATCACATCATGTGATGTTACATAACAATCAATTGAGATACTCTTATCGGTGAATGCCTTTCCTGAATATACGTTTTACAAGTCAATTACCTGAATGTCAATTTCTCAAACTGGATCCTTTCCTGAAACATATAATTTCCCGAATCCCGAATCCCAGTATCCTGAACCCTAAATATTCTGAATTCCAATATCGTAAATTGTTGTTTTCAAACTTTTTAAATAATTTTGTAGGAGAAATTTTGTGCCATAATAAACATTGATATAATTTGTTTTTGAATAGTACTTATATAATAATATTGTAATAATAATAACTTTATTAGAAATACAAAAATTATTTACGAAAGAAACGCGAAATGAACTAATTTATCGTTCAAAGTTAACACTTTTTTTTTAAAAAAACACCCCAGTATACCGCAACCGAGAAATTAATGTCGAAAAATAATTTACCAAAAATTTTGATCTTTTTTCCCTTGATAAGAATAAAAAAATTTAAAAATTAAAATTCTGACTGGTTCTGTATCAAATATGTCCGATATTGAGATTCAGGAAATTGTATGTTTCAGATTGAAATTTAGGTAATTGACTTCTGGAAGAGATATGTTTGGGAAAATAGCATCCAAAAAATCGTACTGTAACCATCAGATACAGTATCAGATACAGTATATACGTCGTGTAATTAACGGTCTCATCAAGTTTTGCACCGTTGCATTCTAGAATTAAGCCTGTCCAATGAGTCATTAGTAATTTTTGGTACTTCAAAACGGTAGGCATTATCATTAAATACACGTATTTAAAAGAAAATGGGTAAGCCGTAAAACACGAAAATGATGAAGACTTAATAATTATTACTTACTCAACACCAGCATTAAAGAAAACGACAACAAATTTGATTAGTCGAATATTAATAGAATTTTACTTGCTGTGATAAAGCAATTTTCTCGTTCAACTTTATCAACGACTCTACACAATAGGAGGAGTCACGCTGGTTGTGTTCTGCAGGCTCAGAACTGGAAGGCACAATATAGAAATACACAAAACCGGGTGCAGGTGCGCAACCAGAATATTTTTAATTTACAAGGCAAATAATTGCATTACAAAACAATCCTCCAAACATGCTACTTAAAGTATCCCTCTTTTGAGCGTACCTATATTATAAGACCGGGTGCTCTAGACGGTAATAAAGAAGTCACAAATGTTGTTGTAAACGAATGGATAATTTGTTAAATTGACACCGGCCGGAAGATAAAGATTTATTAAAATGAATATTATTTATACGACTAGTATTTTATGGGAGGGCTAAAATGAATTTTACCATATAGTTTCCATTGAACGCGCTAGTAGTTTTTTAAGATATAATTTTAATAATTGAACCAAATTCGATTTTTAAGGGTGAAATATGATTTATGAAATATAAGAATGCAATATGTACAGTGTGTACATTAATATGTAGTACGCATAGTACGCAGAAGAAGACTTTTACATTTTGCGCGTATAAAAATGACGTATACTTTATGTGATGCGAATGTCGGTTGCCGTTTACACTTAAAATCCTTAATATTTGTATTATCGGTCAATCAGTATGACCGATATTTTATATCAATTATCATTCTATAATGGATATGTTATTATAATGAGTTTAAATCCGCGATTAATTTTTTTTTTTTATTTTCTCTTAAAGGAATGGTGAAAATGTGAGTTTTCAAACTCCTCGTTTAGAGTTGATATTTCAGTTGCAGGAATGTTAATTTAAACAATTATAAATAGGTTCTCTATTATTTAGGATGCGAAAATTGGTTTTTATATTCCTTTCATGGTTTACCCTTACATGGCTAGTAAACGTTTGATAATCATACTTTTTTTTTAACAATATTTTTTGGAAATTATGGAGGATCTATTTATAAAGTGATATCATTTTGGAAATCTAGTCAAACTTCTAGCCACACATGTGATAGACAATGAGTAATACAAATTAGTATTCTTTCACGCACTAGAAAAAAATGAAACGATAACAGATCTCGATCTTTTCCTTTTTTCATAAAGTGTGGCTAAATGCATCCAATCTTATTGTCGCAAACTTTACATAATAATTCTTTAGTTTCATTCCTCCCAGAATTCCGACATAGGGAGCACAAATTAATTAATTGAAACATTGTTATTGCCAAGATTTTTATCGGTTTAGATTCCACGTACATTTTATGTAATACAACTATTTATCAATGAAATTGGAATTGATAAATTAACCTTATTTTTCCAAATTCGCTAAATTCTAAAATCTATAAATAAGTGGGACAGAGTTTTTTGAAAAAAAAAAAAAAATAAAGAAAAATTGAAAATTTTTAAGCCATTATAATAAAAAAAAAAAAGAAGAAACAAAATAAACAATTTTTATTTTCAAACTTTTAAAAGAAAGCAAAAATGTCAAGTATGAGAGATGAAAGTGGACAATCTCCTTCGACAACTACAGCACCAAATCAATATCCATATGAAGTAAAACTGACTAGAAAAGAAAAATTAATGATTTATCTAGGAATTGGATTAATGTTATTCTCTGAAATCGCTTTACCACTTATCCTCTATTATGTTCTTAAAAATTATATGAAAGAAATCTGGGCACTTCTGATATCAGGTGTTCCACCGTTTCTTGTTGTTATTTATGGAATTATAATTAAAAGACGTGTTGATAGTTTGGGAGCTCTAATAATAATAAGTTTTATTGTCAGTGCTATCGTTGCATCATTAAAAGGCGATGCTCGAGCTTATTTATTACGAGAATCTGCAATTACGGGTACTGTTGGTTTAACATTCCTCATTACTTTGATTCCAATTAAGTATGGTTCTTTCCAATTGCGACCAATTATATTTTATTTTGCTAAAGATATGCAAACTGGAGGATCCTTTGGCTATTCATCATCAAAAAGAAATAATTCAGGTTTAGCAGAGGAAATTTCAGAACGTTGGGAAATATATTGGAAAAAATATGCCATATTTCGACACGGATTTATCTTTTTGACGATTTTTTGGGGAATTGGTTTAATTGTTGAAGTTCCCGCCCGTGTTTTAATTGTTCTCAACACTCCAACAATTGAACGTGCCGTTTTTTGGACAAACATACTAATTTACTCTTGGTTAGGTGTATTGATCCTAGTTAACATCCTTTACACTAAATGGTTTAGAAAACGATGTATAAAAATAATTGGTGAAGAAGAACGACGAACTGCTGCTAATCAAGCTTCAGTATAATAAACATAGAATAATGTATATAAAACATTTTTTTTTTTTTTTTATAACTTCATACAAGTTTTAAAATGATGTAGTATATTAAGTTTAGGAATTGAACTCTTATTTTTACTGTATTTAGAATATTAATAAAGGATTTAAATTAAATTTAATTTTATTAAATATATTAAAATATTTCAGAATGATTTAATTGTAATAGTTACTTCTTTGTGATTATTTCATCGTTAAGTTACTATATAAAGGCATCATAATATGCAAATGAATAAATGAATACTATATTTGATTAACATTCTAAAATTAGAAAAACAGGTAACGCGGATTATCCGACGGATCGTAACACTAAGCATTGTAGATCTACAGGGCTGTAACCAATATTCAAGGTAGACACCAATAGGTGTGCAAGGATGTTCTAAAGCCGTGTTCGATCATGTGATTTAACATAATATAAATTGATAAATTATTTTTGAACTAAGATTTATAATAAACTTGAAAGTCATATTTTAGCCTGCCTTCTCAAGTTTACTAAGGAATAAAAAGTGTATTTTGAATAGTGTAGAATGAACGATCATATCCAAAAATGGCTGGACAAAATGAATTTTTATAATAAACAATAATTTTAAATTAAAACGGATATTCAAAACCTCATTTGATGATCTACAGAGCAGGCTAAAATACATCCACTATAATTAGTTTGAAAAACTTTTATTTGATTTTTTGAAAGTCACGTGATCTAACACGGCTTTAGACGTCCCCCAAATTAGGTAATAATAAAATCAAAAATTTTAGATCGTAATTTCATTATGACTATAAGAAAGTGATGGACTTTTTTAGATCATAAATGTAATGCTATGCACGAGGTTAGACAAAGAAGTCTTGGCTTCTAGAAAATACTTTAACACATGACACGGCAATCACGAATTACTTTTTGAAGTAAGTTCGAAACGTATTGGAAAAAATTTAACTGAAATTCTAAACTTTTCTGTAATAGATTTTTTGCTAGAATTTTATTTACAGAATGAAATATTATTATCATCATATCATCATTTAAAGTTTAATGATATATTTATCACGACATTGCATTAAATTATAATAAATTAATCTCAACGAAAATATTGTTTGTTTTACATACAATCGGGTGAATTTTCTTTGTCGTTCCATTTGCGTTAAAAAATCAAGAGGAACGGGAAAAAAATTGCCGAACCGTGTTTTCATTCTATGTTAGTAAATCGCCAAGAAATGAAAAAAAAGATATTAGATTTAACAACATAAGGCAAAAATAAAATGTATAAATGTCGGAGTTAATTATTTAATTAACCGAAATTTATTCAATAACTACTCATAAAGGGCGTTCTCAAACACCTCAATTGATAAGTAATTTAATTAAAATCTTCAATGATCTTCAAGCGTTCAATCAGTATAACAAATGAGTTCACAAGATTTTTTTTCAATATAGAAAATTTATTATTTTACTTCTAATGCAAATGATACAAATATATATGCATTGCCTTTAAACATTTACTCATAAAAAAATAAATAAAAAAATCTCAAACTATATCTCAAAATTTAAGGAGACGACGATCATGGAATCATATCAGACATATCGTCCGATATAATAAAGAATTGATTTTTATCATTTAAGCGAATTAACTTATAACTCTATTTATTACTGTATTATGTCTTATTATGTCATACATTGTAATGTTTATTATGTCATAATGTCTCTTCAGTTTCTTGATTCTCAAACAAATCTTTATGAAAACTTTTCAAATGCCTTTCAAGATCATAATTCCTTTTAAATAAATACTTACAATCTTCAATTGTACATTTTATGTTTCTACCTCTCTCATAATCATAACCTGTAAGATGTTCTATATCCGTAATTTGTTTGTTTAATTTAATTTCGTTATTCAGTTTATGAACTTTACGAGGATAAGTTTGCTATTTTCATCCAAAATTAAATAAAATCTTTCTTTAGATTAAAAATCAATGAATGTAAACAATATACGATATTAAAATTACCTCATGAATAACTTTAATATGATTTGTTAAAACATTTTTATAGGCAAAAGTCATCTCACAGCCGGGAATCACACAAACGAAAGGACGAATATTTTTATGTGTTGCTTTGGTGTGAACATTAAGTGATTTAATCTGAAAAATAAACCAAATAAAATTAAGTCAATTGATTGATCAGGATTTAATCTTCAAATGTTATTTACTTACGCTGGAATAATATTTATCACAACCTTCCCAACTACAAGGAAATAATAAACGATTAGGATCATGGGTTTTCATGTGAAGTCTTAATTGTTTAAAATCTTTTACTTTTTGACTACACATTTCACACGTAGGTTTATGATCCTGGCGTAAATGTTTACATAGTTGATGATATTTTTGAAAATCTTGTGTACATCCTTGAAATGCACATCGCCAACGTTTTTGTTCTAAAGTATTTTTTTTTTTTTTTTTATAAATCTGATTTTCAAGAAGACAATCTCGAACATCTAATAATTAATATTACCGGAATGTACCTGCCCATGATCTCTTAATTTTGCGGAAGAAGAAAAACTTTTCGTGCATCCTGGATGCTCACAAGGGTAAGACTTTTCTCCTGTATGTATAGTTTTATGATTTCTTAACAAATAATCTTGCGTAAAAGATTGATTACAATCCTGTATATTACACTATAATATAATTTATTAGAACATTAAATGAAATAAAAAAAAAGAAAAAAAAGAAAATCAAGACAAGTTCTTGATACCTTGAAACTTTTTTCAATATCATGTTGTTCTTTTTTATGTCTCGATAGATGATGTTTATGTGAAAATTTTGATTCACACCCTTCCATTGGACATTTAAAAGGTTTAGTATCTTCGCTATGTATTATAGAATGCATACGTAAATGATCTATACGTCTATATGATTTCCCACATCCTAATTCAGGACATTTAAAAAATCTCTAAAAAATTAAAAGATTTTTTTTTTTAAAAATAAAAATTTATTAATTTCATTTATCTGATTTAAAATAATGTAAAATTACCTCCTCAGAATGTGTTATCTCATGTCTTTTAAGTCTACAACGAAATTTGAATTTTTTATCACATCCTTCAAAAGTACATTTCCAAGGATGATTACCTTTCAAAATCATCATTTTATTGTCAACGATAATAACTTCATTATCTTTATTTTTTTTTCTTTTTATTAATGATGATGAATTTTTTAATTCATCATCCTCTAATGATGGTAAAATTTTCTCAGAATTTTCTATATTTATTCCCTTCATTATATTAATTTTAAATAATAATCCATGATATGAGATATAAAAAAAAAAAAAAAAAAAAAAAAAAAATTCGAGATCTAATTTATTCTTTTTTTAGTAAATCAAATTTATGCATATCTGTTTATATGACTGATCAAATTATCGATAAATGAAACCTTAAATTCCCATACACAACAAAAAAATATTTTTTTTTTTTTTTCTGATATAAAAAAAATCTTTTTACACTTTTCAATTTTTTTTTTTTTAAAAAAAAAAAAATAATTAATAATAAAATGTCGACACCAAATCACATTACACATTTAATACGTCTCGATAATCTTTGTAAAGATTGGTCTACAATACATTCTAATTCTTGTAAATATTTTTCTTCTTTAATAAATATATTAACACAAAGAAAAGATACTGAATTATTACTTGGTTCAAATAATAATAATAATAATAAAAATTTTGATTCATTTTATATTAATAATAATAATTCAAATTTAATGCCTTCTTCTTCAATTTCTATTGGTAAAAATCTTCCTTTCTTTTTACAATCACAATCTTTAACTTTATTAATTTATAAACAATCTCGTGAAATTGAAGAAATGTTAACAAAAATTCATTCGGTTTTACAAGAATTTGAAGAAATTATTAATTCAATGAATAATATATTAAATCAAAGTAATAAATTAATTAATCCAAATCAAACAATTTCATCCTCATCCTCACCTTTAAATTCTACTACCACAACTTCAATATCTACTACGACGACGACGACGGCGACGACGGCGACGACGACAAAAAAACAATCTTCAAAAAAAAAGAAATCAAAACAACATCAACATCAACAACATTCTAAATCACAAAAATCATCAAATAAATCAACTTTAAATCCTCAAAAAAAACAGATTGATTTATTTGATAATTTTGAAAATCCAGAAGATATAGCTGATATACCAATTATCACATCAAATCTTTATATTGTTAGAATCGTTGAAATGTATGAGAAAGAATTATGTTATAAAAAAAATTTGATCTTTGGTGGATGTTTTAATATTAATCATAATGATGATTTTGATGATGATAATGATGGAGAAAACGGATTAAGTGGTGGAATGAATGGTGTTAAATTAATTGGTGAAAGATGGGCCGCTCAACCTTATTTGCTATTTGAAATGGAAGAAGAAATGTGTGATAGAATTAAAGTTTGGAAGAGGGTTAAAGAATTTGGTTCTATAAAATGAATGAATCTTTGATGGGAATAGATGAGATATGAAATCCGGAAAGAAAATTTTATGGTTCTAAGTCTTAACTTGTCTAAAAATGAGAAAACTCGAGGCCGATTTCTCACCGAGATCTTACGTGTCCGTAAAAAATACAGAAATTAGCAACTGTTTTAAAAGACGGAATAAAGAAATTAAATAAAAATAATGCACTTACCGAGAACCCGCATCCATAGAACCGAAAGACGATGAGATATATTCATAAAAATGGAGAAGGGATTTCTAGGAACTTTAAATCATATTAATGAGCGAAAATTATCCGAGATGCGTTACGGTGTACCACGAAAACAAGGTATAATAAAGATATTTATTATTTAATTTATAATGTTTTTTTTAGTTTATTTAACATTCTTTTTTCTTTTTAGTAAGAGTGCAAAGTAAGTATATATATATATATATATATATAATCAAGAAGGTGTTAACAGAATTTCGGCCTATTTAAATTTAGATTATATTAAATAGTGCTTTGAATTCAACCACACAACATATATATATTTATAATATTAACATTAAGTTATTTTTAATAATTAAAAAAAAGGAAAACAATTAGTTATTATATTAAATATTAAATTAATAAAATATATTTTTTTTTTTTTTTTCAATACCAGCTCACTTAATACAAAAATGCAAAATGTCTGATGATTAAAGGTTTAATATACCGTATGTAACTAATTTTTACAATCGCAATTTTTGGTAAAAGTGAGTTAAATAGAGGATGTATATATACGTTCCTCTGTAATTTTTATATATACTGTATAAAGGAATGTAAATAAAAAAGAAAAAAATTGTATAACCCAACCCAAAAAATTAAATACAAAAATATATCATTATTATACAAAATGTTTTATCATCGGCAAACGGCGGGAGTTAAGGTAACTCTTATAACACCATCCCCGCCAACTAAACTTTGACCAGTATTTTCTTTAGGATTAAAATGTATCGTATCAGAATTGGCTGAATTTCTTATTATGATTTCACTTTGTGAGCTCATCTTTCTCTCATCTCCATCATTACCACCTATCATGTTCGTTAATGTTGTATCTGATGATGAAGCTGTTGTGATATTTCTTTTAACAGAATTAATTGTAGCCGGAATTGGTATTGCTGATGGCGGTGACGCATCAATTGTTGTCGTTTTCTTTGCGGACTTAAATGCACGTATTTTATTTGGACGTGTATTCTTTGGTGTATTTTTATTATTTGCCTCCGTTTCTGCTATAATTGCTTCAAGTTTTTGCATTTTTCGTATTTTTTCATTATCTGGATTTACAACTGGTGTTGTTTGATGACGCGTATAACCGGGACGCAGCAATTTAGATGGATTTATTGGACTTTTTAATGGACTTAATGGTCTTGAAAAACTTTTAGGAGAAATAGGTGATGCCGGCAATGAAAAGGTCTTTGGTGATATAGGTGAATGTGGAGAAAATTGTAAATTTGGTGTTAATGGTCGTGATCTCAATGGTGCTGGTCGTGACTTTGATGGATTTGGAGATAATACATTATTATTTGGTGCCGAAGAAGTTGATATTTTAGTATTTGATGATGATGTTGATGTTACTCGAGATGGTTGTAAATTAGTTGGATTAAATAATTGTGATGATCGAGATGATGATGGAGGAGAAGTAGAAGGATTTGGTGATGATGGTCGTGAATATCGTGGTAAAAATGAAGAAAAACTTGATGTAGACTTTACTGGTGATTTTGGTGATCGAGGTAATAAGGAAAAGTTTGGAGATTTTGGTGATTTTGATAAATTTGTTGATTTTGGGGGTAATGAAAAGTTTGAAGTTGATGAAGAATTTGATTCACGTCTGTTGAATAAACCAAAAAGACCCATTCCAATTCTATACCTTGACATTGTAGGAGAAGTTGGACGACTTTCCGGAACTATTTCATAATCATCATCATTTTTTAACTCTTCATTATTATCAATCATTGGTTTTAAAATATTTTCCAATTCCTCAGTTGGGGTTGTAATCGTAGAATTCGCTGAATAAATAGATGGTGATCCAACTTGTAATTTATTTCCTCCCGATAATGAAGACTTTCGAGGTGCTGATAAATGAGTAGGAAAAGGTGGATGTTCAGTTGAAATTGAAGAATCAAGAGGTATTACATTTTCATTTGTTTTACGTCTTAATAATGGAGGTTGTGACATGACTGATGTTTTTTTTGTCGTGTTCAAATCGTTCAAATCAGGAGGTATGATACCTTCATTTGTTTTACGTCTTAAAGGTGGTTGTGGATAAATTAATGTTTCTCTTTTCTTAATTTCATCGCCCACAATTTTTTCTAATTCATCAGAATCAATTATTTTTGACATTATAACAGATTTGTTTGATCTTGTATTTTCTTCTTTACCTTTCATTTTATCATCATTATCATTTAATTTTTTACCATCCTTATTTGAACTTTCAGTTTCCACCTTTTTTTCTTCCCTTTCTTTTCTTCGTCTCTCTCTTCTTGCTTCCCTATCTTCAAGTCTTGCATTACTACCTTTTCTCGTTTTTTTGCGTATTAGAGGTCTTTGTTGATTTTGTAAAGAATTATTAGTCGATATTAATTCACCAAATGACATAGCTAAACTTTGTTCCAATAATCTTTTTCTAAATATCTGAGAGGCACGATTTTCTTGCTTAACTTCTTGTGTTGGTAATTCTTGTTCTTCATTAACTTGTGAATTCTTTGCGGGATTAGATGACATTAAGCCAGAGAAAGGATTTCTAGTATTAAAAAATAATTTTGAAGTTTTCTCAATTTGTATGGATGAATTCCTTGTATGTCTTATATTAGAAGAAGGAATATTTTTTCGAGGTAAAGGTATAAGAGGAGCATGAATTAATCTTGGAGGACCAATTGAACCAGGCAACCATGGAAATCCTTGATCTTTTAATGGAGGTAAATCCGCTTCCATATCAGTTGGATCATTATTTGATATTGGATTTGAAGTATGAGCATATTCCAATTGACGACGACCTCTTTTTGTTACTTGAGTTGAACGTCTTAATTGAATAATACGTTTTACAGAAGGAGATTTTTGTAATCTTGAAGAAGAAAATTTATCATTTTGTATGATAGAATTTTGACTTCTTCTCTTATCTTTTTTAATAGAATTTTGTTTTTTAACTTTTTGAGAATTCTTTCTTTGTTGTGAATTCATTCTTTGAATATTATTACTATTATTATTACTTAATAAAACAACACGACGTTTATCCGATCGAGAATTATTCATATCATGAGTTGAACGAGGATTATTATGTTTAATTTCCAAAGTTTGAGTTATTTGATCATTCGATTGCTGGTTATTTGGATGAAAAAAATTATCATCAATTTGACTATCTTCAACAGAATTACTAACTTCAACTACAGTAGTAACAAAAATTCCACCTTCTCTTCTATTCTCTATAACGTGAGAAGGCCTTTCTTGTAAAGAAGAATCCGTATCCGACCATCTTGTATCATTAATATTATTATTAATATTATTTATATTATTTAATGAATTAATATTTGAATTATTTTGAATTTCTTGATTTAATGAATTTAAATTTTCTTCATTATCTGATTCACATGTAACATATCTTACTAATGAATTAGTATTTGTAGAAGTTGGTGTTGTAGAGATATCATTATCAGCTACATTATTTAATTCACTAGCACTATAATATCGACTAACAACTTCATTTGATCTAATTGACATAATCAAACTTCTTTTTTATTTATCGCTAAATAATAATAATAATAATAATAAATTATTATAATGTTAATGCTGCGCCGCACAGGATCGAATCAAATTAAAAACATTAAATTTAACGTACCTGAAAAAGGAAGGAAAGGAGGAAAAAAAATTAAAGACAACAGTTGGAGTTGCGATGACGTTTTCGTTCTTTTTCTTCTTTTTTTAAATCATAAAAAATTTGTCTATAATAAATAAAATAAATTGTTTGGTTAAGGAATAATAATAAATAATGCCGAATATTTTGAACATTTTGTATGTTTTTAATCAATCATTTTGTCAAAAAAAAAAAAAAAATATTAAAATAATCTTTAAAATCTTTTAATTATATTTCTCCAATAACATCATCTCAAAATTACTAATTAATTATTATGATTTTTCTTTTTTTTAAAAAAAAATCTTATCTTCGATTTAAAAAAACATTTATTTCCAAAATTATCTTTCAAAAGCTATATCAGGGAAAAAAGCAAAAATTTAATTCAAAAAAGGAAAATGAAAGGATACAGGTCCAGCCAAAAACAAAGACGTCATAAATTATATATACGAAAATAAAATCGTACAAAGGATTATAGCGAGAAAAAAGGAAAAAACAAGGAAAACAAGGAAAACAAGGAAAGGGATAAAATGAGGGGAAAATAAAAGTTGGTTTAAAGGGAAAGATGTGGCAGATCTCACCTCTGTATTTATTTTAAAAAAAGGAAATTATAAAATGGTATTTAAGGTTTTATCCAAGAGATTTTTTATTATCAACATAAAAAATACATTTCTTGATGAATATATATGAACAAAAAATGATGAAATTAAATTAAAAGGAAAGAAATCTTCTCGCTTATAATAATTATAAATGAGGAAAGAGGAAAAAAGTTAATAAAAAAAAAAAAAAAATAAAAATAAAAATAAATAAAAATAATAAATTTAATATTTTTTAATATAATTATTTAATATGTGTGTATCCACGCTAGTACATCATATCTTATGTAGCATTTATTTGTAAAAAAAAAAAAAGCTTGAATTTGAAATTTGTACATGCGTGCTTAATTTTTTTCGTAACACCTGTTCATTACCAGTCAGCTGTTTGAAATTTAAATCTTTCATCAGATTATTTATTAATTTTTTTATATAAATAAGATATGGATAAACAAATAAACTAATACGAAGCTTTTCTATACTTATTACGTGAAGATCCAAACAATATAAAGAGAAAACTTTTTATCGAGAAAATTAACAAAAATTTTAAACCACTAAATTGATATATTTATTTATTTATTATTTATAAATAAATATTTTGATGAAGAATGATTAAGTATGTCGAAAAATTTAAATTACCCTGTTGTGTAAAAAATTAAGAGATTTGATTAATTGGTGTGTAATTTAGTGTTACTTTTACAGGCAACTTGCTCGTCGAGACATCGTGTACGACGCTGTACATAATATGATTAAGCATTTTTATTTCGGTACGCGTAGGACCTATTTTTGTATATGATGTATGAGATCTACGAATTGCATCATTGAGAACGCGATAGGTTCAAAAAAATATTTTTTAATAAATATTGAAAAAAAAAATTTTTCAGCGTAGACATATAAACAGACATAACTCAAAATTTATGAAATTTATGAAACTTTATGTACGAAAATAGGAGGTGCTTAGAACCGGTAACTCTTTAAATTGATTGATGAATGTATTCTTTTTTGCACCTGCATTAACCTGAATTTTTTTTTGTGTTTTCTTCTGCAATCAAATTTAAAGGTTATACTAATACAAAATTTATTGGCTTAGCATTAAAATTCATGATTATTAATAATACATCATATCTATATGTATAATCGTTAATGGCGAATAATTTTAAATTACTTGACACTACATTGCTTCGGATGAGTATTATTATTAATAAAATATTGTCATTTTCAGGGCTATGCTGATAAAGAGAAAAAGTTATAAGATGAATATGAGTAATCAAAAATATGGGCTATATTATTATTTAGAAGAAGAAGAAATCTATAATAACGATTATAAACCCTCATTTATGTTATTACGGAAAAGATTATAAAAAGTTTTATTTATTTGTTGTTTATCAAATTTACGTGAATGCCAAATAATATTATTATGGCCTTTGGAAAAAAAAATATATTTTTATTGTGCATCATGTAAGGATGCCAAATATGTTAATAATTATTAGTGCTTTCCTAATGGAATGATTTTGTGAGAGCACAATCATTGGATAAAATATTAATTATCATTTAGATGCGAAGTAGCCAATAACTGTAATTATTTATAATTAATTTTCAATATATTATTATTCGGTGAGTTCAATCTGTTCAACAAGTATGACTACAACATAGAAATGAAGTCATCCACTTTATATTTCGAGCAATAATACCCCATACCATAATTAATCGTTTATTTGGTATATTAATTATTAAAAAAAAAAACTTTATCCAAATAAAGTTTAGGATATCAAGTACTGTTAGCTTTATTCGTTAGGCAAGTCGTACGTAACTAGTTTTGTTTGTTAAACATTAGAATCCTTTTAATTATATTAAATTCATCCGCTCATTTTAATTCATGTAAATGAGCGATCGAGAATCATTTTTCAGCTGTGGGAGGTGAACATGTTTAATCAATTTAATTATGTAATTCATGGGATGGATAACATGCTTTTTTCCCCTCGGGAAAAAACCCCAAACCCCATGAAATTACTAATATAAATGACTAGGCCTGTGTTACCTTTTTCGTGAGTTAATTTTACTAACATTATGACTAAAAATTGCGTAACTATTAAGAGCTTTTTTTTTTTAGCATCATGTATAACTCATTGTACTTAAGTACTTTCTTTCAAGTCTCTTGCTCATTATGTTATCAGTCTTAGTCTTATGTTTTGCCTCTTTTTTAATGGGAGCTTTATTTGGCTTACTTGTGCAAATTACAAGTTATTTTTACAAGCGAAAAACTGCGGAGAAAGGGTATTATTGATACATTCCTATTATGTAATAAACATTTAAAATAAAGATGCTCATTATTTCTCACAGCAAATTTCCAGATGTTAATGAGGAAACAAAAAAGCTCATTAAAGAGTGGGGCAAGGTCATTACAAACAAGTACAAGGATATAGAGAAAGACCATAATTTAAATGAAGAAATGTTTTGTAATGAACCTTTACTTGTAATTGATTATGATCAATTTGGTCTCGAAAGACGAAAGATTACGGATTCTCATGTAGCTAAAAGTATGTTTTTAAATTATCACATTAACTTTGTTCGGGTTTTTCTAATTTTTTTATGGTTTTTTTTTTTTTGAATCAAGCAATAATAACTACTCCAGGATATGCAGATAATGATCTAATTTCCGTTAATTTACGACTTCAATCGAATTCGGTTTTTATTTTCAATAATTCTAAATTACTTGATGATGCAGTTTCTCGATTATTTCAAAACTATCATAACTTGATTGTAGGATTCCATTACCCTTCCATTGGACGAGTATATGATATAAAGTTTCGGATGAATGGCACATTTGTAACTTGTGAACGTTTTAATGTCTTTGATTAATATCATTTGGTATGCAACAGTTTTAATTATCTATTTTATATTTCTGCATTAATCGTAATATTACTTATTTATTTATTAGAATTTTTGCTAAAGCTATTCTTGAGTCAAATTTTCTTAATTGTAACTATGCAAGTCAAAATATTATAATAAAGTGTATTCAACGATTTATGACAATAATGTATTATTAGAAATACTTATTATTATTATTTATCGTTCCCATGGATATCCGTTTATAATCCGTTGGATGATCCGGGGATCCGAACTAACAGTAATTAATAGAATAAATATATTAATTTTAATAAATGATTACTAATATAAAAAATTCGAAGTTAAGAATATAGTATAATGGAACGTGATATTATACACTTTTAAAAATAGTCAACTTATTCTTATCATCATGTGTGAATTGGAATTCAAAAAATTCAGGTATATTTGGTCCACTTGTTGATAGAATAGTTGATCCACGAAGACATTAATATAGGTTTTTCAACATGTTCCATTTCATCGTTTAATAAGATAAGTGACTTAATAAGATAACAAATAAATATTAAATAAAAAATAAAAATTTATTCACAATTAGCGAAGTCATTAAAACGTAATGTCTCTTGAATCAATCAGAATTTTTTTTTTTATATTAGTTACTGATCATGGAGACGATGTAAATTTTTAATACGGAACAAAAAAGATGATCGTGAAATCATATAGAAACTATGAGATTTTTTTTGCTTGTCGTAAACAAAAAAGTTACAATATTTTTTTTGCCTCCTTCGAGATCAAACAAAAAAAAATTTACATAATTTAATTTATTGGAATTTTAAGCAAAAACTTAATAAATATATAAAGGTAATACTTTCGTTATTTCCACTTTCTGCTTCATTCCATTCCAAGAACCGGAAATGAATCACCTGACTTGAAATCTATCCATTCAGATCAATCCGATCACTGATCAACCAAAATTGGTTAATAAGGAAGCAAATGATTATTAGATTATAATTAAACTATAATTAAATCAATGTCCCTTCAAATTTAAATAAATAGAAACTCTTTACAATTTTCTTCCTTACAGATTTTCTTTTTGATAAATAAATAAGCCTATAGAAATGGATATCTCTTATAATAACGAATGATTTTCGCTAATCTATGACGAATTTGACGGTATAAAATGATTAAAATGAACTACCCATAGTCCAATCATTCTTTTTTAATTTAATGAATCTATTTTACGTTAATCTATCAATATGGAGCACGGAAAGAATAGAATGACACATACTTCAACATTGAAGAATTAATATTTTTTTTTTTTTTTTTTTTGTATATTTACACTTCAGTGGAAAGAGATCCATAAAAGTTTATTGTCGTCATATCGCATTTCACATATGGATAAAGTAATAATGTAACAAATTATTATCAGTTTTACTTTTCGAATATACTATTGAATTTAGAGCAAATTCTAAAGTAAGATTTTAATTTCATCTCATTATTTTAGTGTTTAAATAATATTTTTTCTTTAAAAAAAAAAATATTTACTAGGTTTGTGTTCGCTAACGAAATTTGACGTATAAGGATTAGAACTTTTCAAACTTGATGATCATCGCTAAACGTTTCGACCTCCTTATTGAGTATTAGTCGAGTTTAATCCGCAAAAATATTCTCAATTTGATCACAGTGGTGCTTAATAAAATAAAGAAGAATTCCGGCAATTAAGAGTATTAATTGTATTAATTACAAATCTGATCTGCACGGAAATACGAAATGGTTCTTCAGTTTGGATCAATTTACGAGTTGACTGAAAGAATTTAATTAAATAGAAAATTTATCAATTGAAAATTTTCAAATTTTCATATCTGGGAACGTGGTTGATCAGTTGGATATTTTCTAATTTCAGTAAGAAAAAGTAATTCAGTGGTTTAAACTCACTTTGAGTCTTTTATTGATACCCAATTTTAAATATTGGATTATATTCGTGAATTTAATAAAGTATTATCATTTGAATCAATTATCTGGGCATTATTTCAAAAGTCTCTACCAGATATTTTTCCTTTATTACCACTAAAAAACGTTTGGACGATCGATTTCCTGGTCTGAGATAAATAATGGTTTTGAATGGGTACAAAATTCGGTAAGAAAATTTGTAAATATTGTAAAAATCAATATTCCGGAGAAAATCATTGGCGGTTATAATCCGGAAGAATAGTAACTTTGAATTAGAGAATTCTCCTAGATATTTACCCGCACCAAAAGATCGTCGCTCTATTAAATTTTCACAAAATGGATTTAAGTGATGTCACAACACATTTAATAGTAATACGACGAACAAATAAACTTAAGCTTTCTCATTTCTCATTTTAGTTCAAAATGATAATAATAAAATGGAAAATTTTAGTTCACCTTGTTCATAACTGCCGTGGCGAGTGCGGTCCATTCTTGACCTATGGATTATTCCTAAAATTGTACACATTTAAAACAGTCTAAATAATTTAGTTATCATTAGTAAATTCATGCGAGATTAGTCCCGAGCGAATTTCAATTTGTGGATTATGAGATAAAAATTTTAGGTGGTTCATGTTAAATAATAAGACTGAGAGAGCAATTAATATTAGTGGGATTTTTGGTTTCATGTTGGTTAAATTTTGTAATTTTGTAAACTTCAAATTTTGCAATTCCCTTCTTTATATTCTGTAATTAAGGGAATTAATTCTAAAATAAATTTCAGTGGTGAATTAATAATAGCCAACGTATATTATTATTAATGAGACTATACATTTCTTTTGTTATAAAATTTACAATAAAACTGTGTTTACCGATAAAATAAATTTTCAATAATAAAATTTTAAATCTGTTTTGCTTTTAAAGCCAATATTATTAACCTATAGAATTTTATAAAAAATTAATGTAGTTTTGTTATCAAAATACACTCGACGCCTTGATTTTTTCACTTTTCATAAAAATTAAAACGAGCGAGCGTATCGTTTATTTAACGAAGAGAAAGATTAAAAAAGTAATCAGGTAATAGCAGATAGGTATTACCTCGACCGACTTTCAAAAGGGTTTGCAGACTTAAAACTTCACACGATCACGCCATGAGCGTGCGGTTTTTTCGGACCGGATATATTTGTTATTTGTTTTGTACGTTTGATTTACAATGGACAATAATCATTTTAATCATTATGTGAATAATTTTTGTCACTATTAAATAATAATAAATATGTCTCATGACTCAATTGGCTCATGACAGACAGGCAAAATAGATGGACTTACGGAGAGACACGGAGATAGAATAATGATAACAGTGTGATGATTATTATATCATTTATTGGCTATATTGACGTACTGTTAATTATTAAGTCAATAAACCTGACTAATTCGAGGTAAATGCACATCAGGTACGCAGTTAGACACAGTTAGACGCAGTATGACTCAGTATGACGCAGTGGCTTTTTATTATATTTACATTTGTAGATTATTTGATGATGCAGCTACGTTACAATCATTTTTATTATGAACTGTATTTAGGCAATAATCAAAATTACACAACCTCACCTTACCATGATAGTCATTTTGATTGTACGAATTATGACAAATTATATTATTTGATTTACACAGCCCCTTAAAGTGTGTCAAATTGTGCTTGACCCCTTAATATTGTTCATACGGGTTGTACAGGTTTATTTGACTCTTATAAAATAGACCACTTTCCCTTGACCTGAACACTACTTTTCTCAAGAAAAAAAAAAAACCAACACTTCATATATAAATACCTTTTTCATTAAAGAAAATACTATTCTTTTTTATATATATTAAATATATATATATATATATATTATAACATGGAACCATTTATCGTATTTATCGGTACTTTGACCCTCTCTACTCGTGAAGCTCATATAAACAAAGCTAAAAAGAACGGTTATGAAGTCGCAGAAACTATATCAAAGTCTACAACTTTTCTTATTTGTGGAAAAGACGGTGATCAAACGATTATTAACAAAGCTAAAAGTTATGGTGTAAGAATTATTAGTGAACAAAAATGGGTTGAAACTCTTCATAAAGCGGAAACATGCGGAACTGGAAAAAAAAGAACTAGAAGCGATAACAACAAATCACAGAATCAAAAGAAATTGGTTTATCTAGAGTCTCGACAATACAGGAGATTTTGGCAAATGAGACGCGTCTATAAAACAACTTATATCCGTACCGGTTCAATCGGTTCAAAAGGAATGGAAACAAGCAAAGAATATGAGACCAAAAGACTTGCAAAGGAGAGTATGACTTCAATGATCGCAAGTAAAAAAGCATCTGGATATAAAGAAGCAAGAAGACCACAATCTCTTGATTATGAAGACTCATCGGATTCTTCTGATGATAATTTTGGTGATGAGAATGATGAAAACGATTACAAATACAAACAAAAAAAGCAAAAACTTGAGAATGAGGAATCTGAATCGGATGCAACATTACATGGTGACGAAACGAGTGACGTTGACAATGGTGCCGCAGCTTTAAATGAAGACGAGGATGAAGATTTACCAACTATAAAGAGTTTGTCATCCCTTCCTTCATTTATAACTAATCCAAAAAGTTCGATGTCAATTATGAAAGGAAATAATAGTGTTGATGTACTTTTGGCTCATCCTTGGAAACCTGACGAAACTGATCCAACTGGTTGGTGGATCTCGGAAAAACTTGATGGTGTAAGAGCATTTTGGAATTCCAAAAGGGGAAAATTTTATTCAAGGAATGGAAATGAATTCGTGCCTCCTTCTTGGTAATTGATAGGTTTTATTGTTTATATACCTTTTTTAAGGTATTTTCTCATATTTTTGCTTATTTACAGGTTCTCTAAAGGACTTCCACGTGACAAAGACCTTGATGGTGAACTTTTTGGAGGTAGAGGAAAATTTCAATCTACAATTAGTATTGTGAAAGCGGGTGTAGAAGAATGGAAGAATATCACATATGAAGTAAGCACATTGTTTTTATTTGAAGCCATAAACCAATATTAAATACGTAATTATTTGCCGATGCGGTCTTAGCTCCGGCCAGGATTAAAAATCTTGAGCTCTCGGCCCGCACTATGTGACGCAGCAGGTCACCTGAACTCTCATCTAAACTTTCTTTTCGTTAACTTTTATTTGAAATTTATTGCGTAGATTTTTGATGTACCTACTTTGGGTTTACTCCCTTTTGAGAACCGTATGAAATATTTGAAAAATATGATAGCAGAAAACAAGTAACAACAATTTATATACTCAATTTTTATGTGTACAAGCTAGCAAATGTTTAAGAACGCTATCTGATTTATGATTGTAACGATTGTATAAACAGGCCACAATATGCGAAATTAGTTAATCAAAAACTCGCAAATTCTGAAAGAGACGTTTACGATGAACTTGAACGGGTTGAAAAATTGGGTGGTGAAGGACTAATGATTCGTAAACCAGGAAGTTTATACGAAATGGGTCGGTCAAAGACTTTATTGAAGGTAATGTAAAGTAACTGAAAATTTTTTAATCAGTAGTCATGGCGCAGTTCATTCATTGATTTGATTTTTCTTAGATTAAGACATTCTATGATGGTGAAGCCGTTGTTATAGGACATGAACCTGGTAAAGGTAAATATTTAAGACAGTGTGGTTCTCTCCTATGTAGGATGGCTAGTGGAAAAGAATTCAAAGTTGGTTCAGGAATGAACGATAATGATCGTATCAACCCTCCATCAATTGGAAGTATAATTATTTACAAATGCCAAGAACTTTCAAATAGTGGATCTCCAAGATTTCCTATATACTTAGGTGTCGCACTCGATAAAGATAAACCGACTGACCCAGATTTCAAACAAAAAGTGAAAATTAAATAATTTATGAGATTATTTAATAAGGTAAAATAGGAAATAGGAGTGATATTGAATAAAATAATTCTGAATCATATCAAGAATTTGACTAAAACATTTCGTTGTAAGTATCTTACATCATTGTATATCATAATTCATAATTACTTATAAATGATATTAAATTTGATACTTAAAAGAGATTAAGGAGACGATTTCCACGAGTTTGAATTATCGTAAGAATGTGACTTGAAATCTTCCAAGTGCTCGCTAAAATATTTGTCATTCAATTATTTTTCTGTTGATCAAACTTATATCGATTTTGTTATAAATTTCTCCACTAGTATAACTAACTTTAGACCAACCAACCGTCATGCCCGTAAAAAAATCACTTTCGTCAAATTTTCGATCATTATTTCTATTCATGCAATGTAAGAAAGATTGACCGCATAAATTGCAAATCCATTTTATGCATAAAAAAATTCCACAATAATTATAAATTAGACCAATCATTTAACAATTTAATAAAAAAAGTCGATTGTTATTGTTATAGATCTAATACTTTAGTGATATGTTAATTTACAAAATTTAATTCTTAAATTAATAAAAAAGTCTTTCATCATATATTCTGTCGGCAATTAAATTACCAGTATAAAATAAGAATTTTTTTGATTGTCGATCATTTTTAATCTCACTCTGACTAATAAAATAAAATAAACGTTTATGATCTTTGATTCTTTTTTTTTCTTAGAAAAATAAAATGGTTGAAAATCAACTTCCATCACCTCAATTAACTCCACCTATAACTCCAAATGAAAATGAAATTCAAAATAGGAGAAGACTTAATCGTAATAACAATACATATGTAACAAGAAATAATTTTTTACGAGACGAGTATTTTATGGATTTCGAACTTCATGATCACATGACTACAATAAAAGATGATAGTAATGATGAAAGGACAATATGTTCTGATGAAGAAGAGGAAGTTGGTGGTAATAAATTGGATGAGGAAACAATATGTTCTGATAATGAAGAACTTAATTATGATGATGATATGGAAAGTTTTGATCTAAATGTTAGCGAAAGTGAAATAGAAAATGGAAGTGAACATGAATATGAAGGAGATGAAGAAGACGAATATGAGGAATCCGAAGAGTATGATGAAGAAATTCAAGATGAGGAAACCGTTGATAAAATGTCAAGAGAAGTTATCGACTCGTTTTTCAGTAATATGGATAAAGGTGAAGCTAGTTATGTAAGTACAGTATATCAAAATTTTATATAACTTAGTAAATTATTTACGCAAATGTTTATTTACCAGGCTTTTGAGATTTTGCAAGAATTAATAGATGAGTGTATCTTGGATGTTGCTTTTGAAATGCACCGACAAGCTAAGACAGAAAAGCTCTGTACACGAACCTTTCAGATCCAAGATTCAAAGTATATTGTTATATTGTCGATATTCCATTTATATTTACTTTTTTATCTAAATAATTTATTCTACACCGAAACAGTTTATTATATTTGGTCGATAAACAAGGTTATGATATATTTGGTCAAAATATTAACACATTAAGATTGCAGGCAGGAAAACAACGTTGTCTAAATTGTAATGTAATGTTTCCGGTTTCAACATATGTAAAACATTTTTCAAAGTGTCTGGGGTTAGTTCAGGGACGCACAGCGACAAAAAATATTCGTTATACTGAGTAAGTAATTTATGTTCTGATATTACTTATTACTTTATGTTATAAATTAAACTTTGATTGCAGCGATGAACAGACAGACAAATTTTCCATTTTTGACTATCCCGAATCTTCAAGTTCTTCATTTATATCAAACGGGGAAATGGATATTGATACGCAAGGTATTTTTTTCCATTAAAATTTATTTTTATTTATTAAAAAATTTTGATTTATCAAAAATTATTGAACAATAATTTTTTTTAACTTTTGTAGTAACTCGTGTAACGGATTGCAACGACACTTATGTATTTTCTAATAGGCGTCCCGTGTTGAAAACTTACGCTAAGAGAAGAACGATTAGGCAAATTTAAGTAGGTTCTAGTTATTTAATTATTTATTTATCTAATAAAAAAAGATAATTATTAAACATTTAAACATCCTGACGTGTAGGATCTGGAAACTTCGAAGGATAAAGCTGAATAATCTTTGTAAAATTATAATAAGCATAGTTACAAAAGTTACAAATTCAATTAATTAATAATAATAATTTAGTAATTGAAATACAGTATATTATTATTAATTAAAAAAATTCTTATCAAGATCCCAATTTGTAACCCTTCAAGATGTAAACCTATACTTTAAATAAAGCACAAAAACCTCGAGATTAATTACTAAAGTCTAGACTCTAGACTCTGGAATAATGAAAAAACGACACGCGAATTTGAAACAGGTTTTTTAGATGACATAATTATTGATTTAAACATTTTCGTAGTGATTAATATTCACACATTTATTTTACGCCAAAATCGCCAAGTTACATATAATATGTACTACATATCTGCGCCATGAACCGAATTTTATTTACCTAAATTAGTAAGGATTGATGACGAATACAACAAATTCATTACGTTTACTCAGATCAAATACAAATTAGGAGAAATTATAAAAAATTATCATGATGTAATAAAGTAATATAAAAGCGTTATCAATTCATCAACAACTCTTGACGAACGCAAATTTTTACTAACTTTTAAATATCCTATTATGAGTGCAAAAATTAAAGCAGTTGTTCTTCATGAAAAAGGTGGTCAACAAGTTGTTGAAGAAGTAGATAAGCCTACTCCAAAACCTCAACCTAATGCATCCATTCCTGGTGAACTCGGTGACTTATTAGTTAAAGTAAAAACTGTGGCTTTGAATCCCGTCGATTGGTAATATTATTTTTATAGTTTTTATAATAAATGACAAATGAATAAATGATTTTTATTTGATTATATATCATTAATAGGAAACAGGCTGAAATAGGGTTCTTTATCGATGGATATCCTGTTACTCTTGGTTCCGATGCAGCCGGAATTGTTGAAGCTGTAGGAAATGGAGTTACCGGTTTTTCTGTAGGAGATGAAGTTATGGCTCATACAAAACTAGGTGTTCCCGGAGGATATGGCGCATTTTCAGAATATGCTTTATTCGAAGCTGCTACTACATTTAAGGTTAATAAACTTATTTCATAATAGCATTGTGGATAGGAACGATCGGCTCATTTTCTCAATAATAATCTAGAAACCACCGCATTTGACTTGGGAAGAAGCCGCATCAATTCCTGTAGGATCTTTGACGGCAGCACTCGGTTTGTATCATAACTTGAATTTGCCGCTTCCTACAGAAAATCCAAGTTTCTTTCGTGAAGAATTTATTTTGGTAATTATAATACATATCAAAATGAAATCATTTTATTCTTTTTATTTAAATTTTTTTTCTTTTTTTTTAATGATAGATTTGGGGAGGTTCTTCCTCAATTGGTTCTTATGCAGTACAACTTGCTGCTAATACGGGACTTACTGTTATCACAACAGCTTCTCCAAAAAATAATGATTATCTTAGATCAATTGGAGCAGCCTATGTTATTGACTATAATGCACCTGATGTTGTTGATCAAATTAATTCTATAACAAAAAATAATTTAAAATATGCTCTTGATGTTATTGGTTCAGAAAGTTCTAATATCGCGTTAAAGGTTTTATCACAAAATGGAAAAATTGCTTGGGCGGCAGGTCCTCCTACTGATAAAAAAGAAGGTGTTCAAGAAACGGGTATTGTACTTGGTGAATGTCATAGAGATACTAAAGGTGCTCTCAAGGTTGTCAATCGACTTTTGAAGGTTGTTGAACAGTTACTTTTTGAAGGAAGGATTCGACCTAATAATGTTGAAGTTGTTGAAGGTGGGCTTAATGCTATTCCTGATGGTTTGCAAAAATTAAAGAAAGGTGTTAGTGCAAAAAAATTGATTGTTAAAATTGATTAAGATTATCTGTTTAATATCATGTACATTTCAAAGAAAACATAAATATTTATATATGAAATAAATTTTTATTTAAAATATTTAAAAAAGAAAAATTTTTTTTTACTATGATGTAAGAAATTTTACTGTGTGACAGGGTTCAATTTACACGTGAAGCATTAATTTCGTGATAGAGTTTTACCTTGAAACTGTTTAATTATCGCACGTGGAATAATAAATAAAAAAAACGGGATGCATGTGATTTCTCCTGATATTTACGACATATATTTAAGGCATCCGCACTTTTTTTCCGAGTGTCTTTTTTTAATCTTTTTTTTTTTTCCCAATCATATTTCAGTTGATCACAAACTTTTTTTTTTTTTTTTTTTTTATAAAAAAGCTTTAATTATAAATATGCTTACACTACGAAAAATGACTTCCCCGTATCGGACTTCATCGGAAAATACAGTATCAGCAGAAACTTCTTCTATAGCAACAAAAGTAAATGAAGTTATTCCATCATCTAGCAGTTTAACAGTTTCACTAACTTGTAATTTTGGTGATTTACCAACTTGGCTTCAAGATAATCATGATATTTTAAAAGGCTATAGAAGACCCACATTTTCTTATGTAAAATGTGCCAAATCGTTATTTTACATTCATAACGAAAGTGGTAAGTTAATGACCAATTTTTGTGATTCGAAACCATGCTACTAGCTGCTAACTTATTTTATTTGTATTTCTTTAGTTAATATTTGGTCTCATTTAATCGGAACAGTTGCCTTTTTTTTCTTGGGATTTACAACATATTATTATGTGCTTGCGCATCAACCTAATGCGAAAACTTGGGATTTCTTTGTATTTTATATATTTTTACTCGGTGCTATGATTTGTTTAGCATTCTCTTCAACTTTTCATACATTATGTTGTCATTCAGAAAAGGTTTGCGCAAATTGGAATAGATGCGATTATATCGGTATTGTGACCTTGATCGTAGGATCATTCTTCCCGATGATATATTATGGTGAGAAAAATCAAATTTCAGTAAAATTCTTATTACTTGTGAACTTATTTTGTGATATCTAAATTTTTTGTTTCCTAGGATTTTATTGTAATAAAGTTTTACAAATTATTTACCTTTCAATGATTTCGATTTTTGGAGCTGCAACGGTAATTATTATATTTCAATCTATTTAAACTTATATTATGCTAATAAATTAATTAATAAATTATAAATTTTACTATAGATTTCAGTTGCAGTTTTAAATAGATTTAGATCACCACAATTTAGATGGTTTCGTGCAAGCTTATTTATAGCTATGGGATTAAGTGCATTTGTACCATTAATTCATGCTATTTTTATATATGGAGTAAGTTGTAAGGAACTTCTTGTTACTTTTGTTTCTTTCATAGGATCTTTAACATTTTACCTTCTAATTTATAGATTCAACTTTGTTTTGATGTAATATCTCTAAAATGGTTATTATTAATGGGCGCTCTTTACATTACTGGAGCTGTCATTTATGGTGCTAGGTATGTTATCATAGTAGATTTATCTTAAAAGCAATTTTTATTTTAGTATTTAAAATTTTTCTTCATTTAGAGTGCCAGAAAAATGGTATCCGGGAACGTTTGATATCTATGTAAGTATTGCGCTCACGTTTCTTTAACATTAATTAATTAAATGGGTCATTAACTTAATAAAATATTTCTTTTTAGGGGTCATCACATCAAATATTTCATTTCTTTGTAATAGCCGCTGCACTTGTACATTATATTGGAATAATTCAAGCAATGACGTATTGGCATGAACAAAATCATTTATGTCTATATGATGTCAAAAAAATGGTTCCTAAAGCTTATTTATAAGATACATTCCTATTTAAATATCAAATATTATGCATTTCCACATACTTTAGAAAAAGTTTCAATTTTTTGTTGTATAAGATCAATTATCTGTTAATTCGAATGTAACAATAGTAGATGAATTAAATGAAATTCTTAGTGTAATGATTATCTTACAATTATATTATTCATAAAAAAGTATATTATTTTAATTAAAAAAAAAAAAAGATCTAATGAATTTTCAAATATATAGTGTACGAAAATTTTGTATCAATTATTACGGGCGTCATCAACCCAAACTATTTTAAAAGTTTCCAATTCTTGAAGCCAGCATTAATTTCTGGTCATAATCATCAGATCCTCTCTGCTTTGGCATTACATAAAGTTTTGATTATTACCAAAGAGGAAAATGTATGAAAGAGGGGTTAACGAAATTTATTTAGTACGTACTTTGGGAAAAAGCATTTTTAGTTTCCCAAACTCATTGATACAAAAGCAAATAGATTCATCTATCAGGTAAGTAGCAATAAAAGTTACGCCAGGTCAGCATCAGCGGGTCACACTCGTTTGATCATTTATAAAGATCCATTATTCCATGATCAACATTTGATAATGAGCAATAAATCTTTTGAAAGATTAGACTCTCTTCTTGATATAAAGTACGATAAATATTTGCTTATTTCTTATTCTTGAATTAATGCAGCAAATTGAATGGGATCATACGCAAGGTGGGATCAAATCTATCAACATTTTTTCTTGATCAACTAACTTCTTCACTTTCTGAAAATGCAATAAATCTGATATTGCTGAATAACAAGACTTCAATATAAATAAATGTTTATAATTTACATACATAATATGAAGGATAAAGGGCGACTTATTAAAAGCCTTTCAGTATCATCCTGTCTTATTAACCACAAAAAAAATACCAATTGTTTAAAAATAGATGAATGAAGAGTTGAACATTTACTTTACAAGGTATTTAGTATATTTCGATTCAAATTCGAGAACATTTACAGGATTAAATCAACATATAGTTACATAAATAATTCAGGTCCGATGTAAACGAAAAAGAATCTTTGTTGATGACGAACACGTATTTGCGTAGAAGACTTTTCTATCGAGACTCGTAACGGAAAAAAATTGTGCTTATAACGGTTCACTTTAAAATTTTATGTTGGGTCTATAATTAATGTTATGTACTCCAGGCACTTTTATTGTAGAATCCCATGATACAAAACAGAGGATACGACACCTTAATCGATTGATGCCAATCAACCAATTTCACTACTAATCGATCAGTTTAACTGTTATGGACTTCGCTGTTAACTTCATTAATAAGTGAAGACTTACATCAATAGCATAAAATCTATTCTTATATTTATTATTTACCGTTTAATAAATGAGCATTATTCCTCACTTAAATATAATCACGTATTCTGTATCATTTCATTATAAAAAATTTTTCGCAAAACATCTTGGTGAGAATAATAGAATGACTATCTTTGATGAGGATCTATTCGAAACTCATGAATAAAATTGCATTTTAAAGTTACTTTTTTGTCATAATAATTTTAGATCATACAGTATATCGTACATCCGCCAAACATGGCTGGTCATAAGATGGTAGACTTTGCTATATACCACTAAGCTATCAAATGTGATTTGCAAACTTATATTTCCATGATCATGAAGAAGATTTGAAGGGAGAAAATTACTAGCAGTTCACTTAAAGCCACGCTAGTTCAAGATGGCAACAGTAAACTATAAATTTGAAAAGCGGTCCTGTTATAATTGGATTGAGTACTATCAAATAAGTACATGCTTTAACAGATTAGGAAAAATTATTGATCAATATAGTAAATGGTATATTTTCTGCCTTTTTTCTTACTAGTTCGTCCGGGGGCTTTAATTTTGACTAATTAGTTTATTAAAGTATACTCCTGCTGTGCTGTTGCAAACTTAGATTCTACCCGCTACATGTACTGTAGGAAACCAGAAAACACTTTACAAAGCAATGCGAAGACATCAGATGTTAGATAACCTACTGACTACTGAAGAATTACCAGTTATCTACTTTTCATCATTGATATGATCCCAAGTTTGAAGATGATCGAAAAACTTATAGTAAGTACAAATTAAGCTATAATAACTTAATAAAAATAATATGTTAGAATTTTGAAATGACAAAAAAAAAAAAAAGATATATAAATAAAAAAAACTTTTACTTATGTTCAGGGACACTTATATCTACAAACTGCTTCTTTTTCGCCTATATATCCTATATATTTATATTAACTATAAAGATTTATAAAATAACACGAAAAATTATGATAGGAATATATATTTAATTTGTAATAATAAAATTTTATTTATTAATTTTGCTTAATTAGGTATACATCATGTTAATGCAATGAGTAAATAATTGAACAAAATTTTCTTACTGTGAATTCTGTTAAATAATTTTAGAATAGATCTTTGGACGTTTCTTTCATAACATCATCGCTCGTAAATCTGGATTTAATTTTTGGTTAAATAAATATCACCAAATAAAATTAATATAAGCTAAAAAAATTCTTTTATGTAAATAAAGAGGTAGAACTTACTTAAATTCAAACCACCTGAATATTCTGATGTTCGTGTCTTTTAATAATCGTACTCCAAGACATTAATCCTTCACAATCCGAATCTTCAAAATCAACTTCAACCAATTTAGGAAATGATGCAGTATTCATTAATTCTTTACAAACATTTTCACTTAAATTTTTACATCCACGTACGATCAATACTTCCAGTTGTTTAGAGTAATTAAATATTGATCTTAATGATGTACACTTTTCAAAATCAACTCTACGAAAATGTAACATTTTTAATGATTTAGCATGAACCTCTAATGCAGAAATTATTTTTGGTGTAATCTTTCCTCTCCTTAAATAAAAAGTTTGTAATCCTTTTTGAGTTTTAATGATATCTGCTAATTTATTATCAGAAGACCAAAATGTTTCATCTACTGTCATATCAATTTTAAGGATTTTCTATAAAAAAAAAAAACATTGATACATGCAACTACTTATAAGAAAAGATAAAGTTGATACGAACCAATCTTTGACAGGCTTGACATAATAATTCCAAACAATCATCATTAACAAGTTTCCGTATATCCAAAGAAAGTTGTTTAACGCGTGATATAAAAGATCTATAATTTGGTTCTTGTAATAAAATCCACAACTCATGATGTAAACAATCTAATAAAGATCTTTTATCTAAATCAAGCTGATAAAGTGTAATGCAAAGGTTGGCGAAGATATTAAGTATTCCTCTTAATAACAAATTATATTGTTTTGTAATTGGTTGAGGACAATTATTACGACACCATAAAAATATTGCAAGGGATAATTCATGCATACTAATCGATTTCAAGAATGAAGGATAACAATAAGTCGTAGATTCTATATCGCAAATATTATCAAATGAAATTCCAGATTTTTCTAATTCTTTACGTTCTTCTTCCTTAAAAAAAGCCATATATGTTGTAATAGCTCCTGGTGATGGAATGATATTTGACCATAATATTGGTGTAGCATTTACACTCCAATATTTATTAACGAACATACAAGAATATAAATCTTCCAAAGTTTCTGCCCGATCAGTATTTATTCCATCATTATATAATATTGAAAAAATTTCTCGTAAAATTTCTGTTGGAATTTTATCAATATTTGAAGTTCCTATAATAATAATTAAAAAAAAAAGATGATTTATTGAAAAGAATTAACTTACAAATTTCGAAATTTTCAAGAAAAATCATTTACCGTTATTGTTGACTTTTAAGCAACGTTTGTATCGATAATGAGAGTAATATTCAGTTTGTGTCTTGTTAATATATATTAAAGCGAAACCTTTTTAATGTTTTCATTTAAAATTTTACTAAACTTTAATTAAAAATATATTTTCTTACCATCTTCGCTTTAATACAACCCTTACAAGGAGAAAATCGTGTATGAACAGTGAACAAAATAATCGAAGGTTTTATGTATTACACATGTAAAATCTGTACCGATTAATCCGATTATCAGTTGATATTTTTATCCCATAACGTCATGTATGTTTAAAAATAGGAAAGGGAAACTCCGTCCATGTTTATAAAATTTCTATGAACAATAACAAAATTTTTTATGATAAAAAATATTCTTTTTACTGAAATAAACCGAAGCCTTTATCGCTAGAAGCACTAATCAAGAAAAAAAAAAAAAGGTTCTTTTACAAATTTATTTCGATGGCTTGCGTCGAAGCGTTGGTACCAGATTTTTTCCGAAATTTACTTATTTGGTTTTGTTTCACCAGTTAAATTTTTCGAAAATGGTTACACAATAATTCAATATAAAATGATTGTCCCGATGTTAATAAACGAGTTTTATTCTCTGAGAGAATTTTTTCTCGTACGGAACAAAAAAATTCAGGATGGTAGAGCAATATGTATGGCAAAATTTACCTCGATATCAAAATGAAGAAATTGATGTTTATATTACTGTTGGAACAACTCCCGATGCCAAAACATTTCCTGCTCATAAATTAATTTTAAATCAGATTCCCTATTTTAATAAACTTTCTTCCGCCCCAGATAATGAGAATAAAGTTTATGTTACAATTCCGGAATCCACACCAGAAATCTTTGAAGTTATATTTGGGTAACAAATTTATAAATAAAAGTTAATTATTGAGTTTATTTTTTATTAAAAATAAATAAAATTTTCAATTTCATTTTCTCTTAGATACTTTTATACCGGAAATGTTCATATAGAAAAGCTTAAAGCTAAAGAAATTATTGAAATTTTAAAATTGGCAAATAAGATGGATTGTCAAGAATTAGTTAAATTTTTACAAAGGTTCTTAGTTAAAAAAAAATCAAATTGGATAGAACATCATTTATTATACATTTATCAAATTAGTTCCGAACACAATTTTGATAAACTTCAAGAATATTGTTATGATTATATTGACAGACATCCTGAATTAATGTTTCAACTTTCCGATTTTAATGCTATTTCTGAAGAGATGTTAATTTCGCTTATCAAAAGAGATGATTTGTTAATGGAAGAGGCTGTTATTTGGGAACTTGTTTTAAAATGGGGACTCTCTCGATATAGTTATTTATCAAAAGATCCACAAGATCCAAAAACTTGGTCAGATGAGGATGTCGACCAAGTTAAAAATATTTTGAAGAATTGTTTACCGTTGGTTAGATTCTCATTATTAACTTCTCAACAATTTTATGAAAAAGCCCATCATTACATAGTTCGCTTTGATCCCGAACTAGACGATAAATTATTACAATTTTATTTAGTTCCAGGTACTACAGATTTATATCCGTCCAGGCAAGCTGACATTAATGAATCTAAGATCATTACCGATACCCACATGGTATCTCAGATTCTTAATCAATTATCAAAGGTAATTAATAATGAGATTTCATCATATAGAGATTATTATGACAGCAGAAGTCATAATAATTACGACCTTAAATTATTGTTGAGGGGGAGTAGACATGGCTTCACACCCAAAGTTTTTCATGAATTATGTGATAATAAACCTAGCACAGTTACAATTATTAAAGTCAAAGGAAAAGACGAAATATTGGGTGGTTATAATGCAGGGGAATGGAAGTCTAAGAATGGCTATGGAAGTTCTAAGAGTTTTATATTTTCTCTGAAAAGTACTAGTTTTGGGATAAATGTGAGTCCTGTGGAGTATAATGAAAGAGCATTAAACTATGGAATTAATTATGGACCGTCATTTGGATTAAGCGATTTGATTATATCAGGTCATAATTTTAAATATGGTGGTAAATGTTATTGCAAAATGGATGATTATAAAGTACATATCAGAAATACCGAGAATAATTTCTCGATTGAAGATTATGAAGTTTTTCAAGTCATTAAGAAATGATTTATAATTTAAATTAGGAATTTAAATTAGGAAGAAAAAAATTTTTTTTTTCCCCTTTAGAATTTATTTGTTCGTAATTGAAGTATAAAGATTAAGATATTTTGTTCTTTGTTTTATGTTGAAAAAAAAATCAATTTTTTTTTTATCTTACAAATAAATTCTCTATTCTTATATTTAAATATTTATTATAAAGCTTATAAAGATATTTGACTAGTTGAGATTAATGTATATTTGAGTAATTATTAAATAAAGTTATTCGCCTCTATATTATATTTTTTAAAATACATGATTATTACTGTTGATCTATATATATATATATAATTAATAAAATATAAATAATTTTTTTTTTTTTTTATTTTATTCTTCGCATATTTATTCCTTGTCATGTTATTATTCATCGCCATAATATTCATTGCCATAATTTCTCGCCGTAATACTTTATATTATTATATTTTGACATATCTTCGTTATATTATTATACTTCGACTCGCATCATCGTTTATTCATCATCATTTATTCATCATCATCATCATCATCATCATCATCATCATCATCATCATCATCGTAATCATAATCGTCATCATCATCATCATAATTTTCGGTTTGCTTTCCTTTTTTCACCTTTTTCTTCAATTTTTCTCTTCTCTTCATTTCTCTTCTTTCCATTTTAGCTTTAACTTTATCTCTTTTTTCTTTACCACTTTCATTTAACCAACTCATAAAAAATTTTTTTTGTTCAACTTCTCCTTTACTAGTCACGTTTAAAGCTTCTTTAATACTTTCAGGTGAACTTATAGAATAAATTCTATCTAATAAAATTTTTATAGTACTTAATTGTGATAATTTAGCTGCATAACCCAAAATGTTTAATGATTCAATTTTTGTTAATAATTCTTTTTCTTTTTGTTCTTTCGTTAAATTAAATGTTACTTTTGGTGTTGTTGTCTCATTTTTACTTGTACCAGCAAGTCTTATAATATCATCATCATTATTATCATTATCATAATTATTATTATTAATTTCTTCATCAAAGTTTTTTTGTTCTCCTATTCTAGCATTCACATCAACACCCCATTTAATTAATCTTTTAATTAATTTTTTAACCCATTCTTCTTTCATATTTAATCCCATATCAACACATACGAATAATAAATTAGGTAACTTTTTACCAGGTATGGTAATTTGTCTATTAACATCAGCACCATATCTAACCAATAATTTTAATATTTTATAAATTTTTTCAAATGGTCCACCACGATGATTAAATCTAATTTGAGTTAAAGTATAACCTAAAGGATTAGCACCAATTTCATTACTTAAATTAGGATTCGCTCCATTATCTAAACAAAATTTAATTACATTAGGTGTTAATTCTTTATACCATTTAAATAATAATGTAATTAATAATGTATCCCCATTTAACCTTTTTGCATTAATTAAACATCCATTTGATATTAAATATATTAAACAATCTTTAAAAACTTGTGAATTTGTTTCTGATGAAAATAATGATTTGTTCTCTCCTAAATAATTTATTGGTGATCCCCCTGTATATGAATTTGTACAATCACATGTTGCCCCCATTGATATTAATGATGTAAAAGTTTGAATTATATTTTCTGCTGGACAATATTGTGCTACCTCTATCATCAAAGGTTCTAATGGTCTCCTATAACTAATATTACATAATATTATATTACTATCAATTTTTAAAGAATAAAAAAATATAAAATACATTTTTTTAAATACCTATTTCTTGGACCTGTTACTTGTTGAATTTCATTTAATTTTTCTTTTTGTACATGTATATGCCATTTTAATCCATCTAAATCACCTTTTTTTGCATGATATGCTGCATAACATGGTGCTGAATTAATTGTCCAACTATTTGTTGCAAATAATACCTTACAATATTCACTATATGAATCTACAATAATATATTAGTAAAAGAAAAAGGAATTTCTTATAAAAATTAATTAAATAATTACATTTATCTGGTTGTGTTACTGATATTGATTTACTAATAGAACTTTCTGATGCACTTCTTCCTGTAAGATTACTAAAACTAAATAATCCTACAAGTTGTAAAAATATAATTTTTAGTTTTATTTTTTTTTTTTTAAAAAAAAAAAAGTCAAAATATAATATAATAATAAAAATTTAAACCTCTATTAATCGAACTATCAGATTTTGTCATTATTGGACTTTCTGGTTCTTTTATATCTTTAATAATAAAAAATTATTATTTTATTATAAGTTTCAGTTGAAAATATTATAATATAAATGATTAATACTGCAGATTTACCTGAAGATACAAATGTCCAACCAGTATCTATTCGTTCCCCTTGATCTATAATTTCTATAAAATAAAATATTGTAAATTATTTATATTTATATAAAATTTATCGCTTTAAAAAAAAAAAATTATACATACCTTTACTATCAAAGCTCATACTTTTTGTAAAAGATTTCTAGGGAAAACAAATAAAAGTAAATAAAATAATTATCATCATTAAAATATCTATTTATATTTCATAAACTTACTTTAATATTACTTGTATTAAGATCACTACCATTAGTAGATCCAGATAATCTTCTAACAAAACCTTTTGCTTTATTTTTTGCTTTATATGTCCATGATTTCTTTTTTATATTTAATTTTTTACCCAATTCTGGCTACAAAATAAATAAGTATACATTTTTGTTAAAAAAAAAAAAAATTAAATATTCAAGATAAAAAGAAACCCTAACGTGTTTCGTTACCTCATTTGTTATTAATTTTACTTCTCTAATTCTTTCTTTTTCTACTTTTTCTTTTTCTTTTTCCTTTTCTTCTTTTTCATATTTCTCTAATTTTGATGAAAATTTTATAAACGTTAAAACAATTGTAACCCAGCTTTGGTAAAAAACCATTCAAATTAAATAATTATATACTAATGCTTACTTTCAATTGGACTTTCTAGTACTGTTTCTTTATTATTATTATTATTATCTTCTAAAGTGAATTTAAAAGTTAATAAATTATCAAAATCATAAAGATAATTTTAATTATAAGTTAAATACTTTTTGTTTTAATTTCTGTTGGAATAATAATATCTTTCTTCTCTAAAATATCATTTTAACAATAGCATTAAGTGTGATGTTAATAAATATAAGTATAATGAACGAATTGAAACAAGTTTCAATTGATTACCTAGCCATAATTCTGCTGTCATTGCGTCGATTTCCAATTCTCTAAATTCTTTATCTTTAAAGAAATTAAAATTAAAAAAAGAGACGTATAAATTACGAATATCGTCATCTGAGGTAAAAAGAACTGAAATTTTAAGAAAATAATGTTATTTTACCTTGTTCTGAAATTTCAAAATCGTCCGGATGATTCAAGATCTATAAAGAATAACAATTTACACATAAGAACCATTATTGAAATAATTTATTACGTAAGAAAAAAAGAATTGATATATACTTACAATAGACGTAATAGAGTATTTATTAAAAAATTTAAATAAGTTATTATATTCATAATTTTATTTTTTTAACGTTGAATTTTTGTGAAAAAAAAAAAAAAAAATGACAAACCTGAATTCATAACATTTAACAGATTATTCATTTTATTTAATATTATTCCAATCGCTGGCCTTTTTTTAGGGACATTATTCCAACACTCAATGTATAAATCGCTATATGTCTTTGGTGTTTCCGATATAATTTTTTCTCGCTTATTTTTTAATATATCTGATATTAAATCATTTTTGTCCAAGTCATTATTGTTGCTGTTATAAGGAGGGTTTCCACTTGATATTTCCCACAATATTACTCCGAAACTATAAATATCAGAACGCGTGTTTTTTTGATAATTTTCATCCTGTAATAATTGTGGTTCAATATACGGTATATCTTTAATCGAGAAATCATCGTAAGATGAAGAGTTGTGAACCACCAAATGTTCTGATATACCGAAATTTGTTAATTTTGCACGATTTTGGTGAAACAGTACGTTCCAGGGATACTAAAATTTATGCGCAGTAAAAAAAAAAAAAATAAAAAAATAAATTATGTCAAAAAAAAAAAAAAGATTTTAAAATAACCTTTTAATGTATTAATATAAAATTTTATACCAGATTTCCATGTATTATTCCTTTTGAATGAAGAAAATTTAATCCCTCAGCTATTTGATGAGCTAAATTAAGTTTATCGACCCACGATAATATAGTATTTTCTAAAATATGCCGTAAATTTCCTCCATCTGCATATTGTACCACTAAAAAACAAGAATTCGTCGTTGGATCTATCGAATAAGATGATGAAAATTCTCTAAATGTTATTTCGAGATAAGGTTTTATATATAAATATATAAATAAATATAAGAATATATATTGGAAAAAACATAATAATTACTTTGAGATACTCCAAATATTTGAATTATTCGTTCATTAAAGTCCCTTCTTTGATGTAATTTTAACTGAAAAAAAAAATAAGAAATTATATATAATATTTTATATATATTTATTTATGTGTGAGAGGGGACCAATAATCAATCATCTTATATCATCGATACTTTACCTCAAGAAGGAATGATTTTTCCATATTATTATTAATGGTTATTTTATCATTAATAATTTTAAATAAAACTCTTTTTCCAGTTTCTTTCCAATAACTAATTTTATTATTATCATCACTTTCAAGGTTATTAACAACAAATTCTTCAAAGGGAATTAAGCTGATGTAATGCGTTTTGACTACATCATCGATCCACTTCCCACTTTCAACCATTGTTTATTTATTTATTTAAATTAGATTATTGTTTTTTTCTTAAAAAAATATTTAAGGGGCAGATGATGTGTGTATATATATATATATATATTGTATACATATATATATATAAAATATTTTTTTAGGAAATAGGAAAAAATGTGGTAATAAACCTGTTCTCATAAAATTGGATGTAATATATAAATAAATTTTTGTATATTACTAAATTTGTATTTTTTGTAATTAATGTTGTAATTTTTTTTTTTTTTTTTTTTTTGGGGGGAAAAAAAAAAAAAGCCAAGTAAAAATTTTTTTTTATTAATAAATTTTTATTTTTTTTATTTAATTTTTTATTTTTTTTTTTTTTTTTTTTGTGTGGGTAAAAAATTTTTTATGGTATAACCATAAAAAGTGAGAGAGAGATTAAAATCTGTTGTGAGATGTAATTAAGTACCTTTATAAAATTGAATTTTTATTGTTGAAAATTTACGCGAGAATATAACAAATATCATTATTAGGTAACCCATAAAAGCACCAGTTAAACAATCCCTACTAATTTAAAGTTAGGAATTTAGTACAACAACAAAAATCTTTTTTTTCTTTTTTTTTTAAAAAAAAAAAAGATGTAAAAAGAAAATAACGTAATATATCTATTGAGAGTTACACTGTACTTCTATATTAGGGTCATATGAGTAAATATGTTGTTTATCGAATAATTTCAAAGTAATCGAAAAGCTAGACATACAACTTGTTTGAGATTATAAAAGTCAATTTAAAATACCATTTAAGTGAATCCATTTCCAAAATTCTATCTTGCTTAAGTAATAATCTACAATAATGGATAACCATAATTGGATAAATCATCTTTTGAAACGAAGTAACGAATAAAATTCCTTTTATAGATGGTAAAACGAATAATTTAGTTTCAAAAATGTTTTTTTTTTTCAAAAAAAAAAAAGGAAAAAAAAAAAAAAAAATTA
Organism: Oehlia diaphana; assembly: GCA_003833135.1. Classification (NCBI taxonomy): domain Eukaryota; kingdom Fungi; phylum Glomeromycota; class Glomeromycetes; order Glomerales; family Glomeraceae; genus Oehlia; species Oehlia diaphana. The sequence goes on along the minus strand of QZLH01000336.1, from coordinate 59,409 downwards.
AATAAAGAAAAATTCTTTAAAAAAAAACAAGTTTTTTTTTTCTTTATTTTAAGAAAAGATATTAACAATAAACCTTGGCACAATCGTACGAGGTAACAAACCTTGAATTTTCCATATTTATGATATTAATTCGAAAAATTCTAAAGAATTCTTGTGGAAAGTTAGAAAAAAAGGGATTTGTGTTTCATTAAATCATTAAAAGTTTTTATAGTGTAAATAGGAAAAGACTAAATTTGTCATCATCATTGACCCATTATTAAATAACAAAATATAAACACAAATCTTAATTTTTAATTAAGAAGATCGGTATCACCAATTTCAACTCTATGTATGAAATTTCAAGAGATTAATTGGTAAGTAACGAAAGTAACAATTATTATGCATTAAATATATACACATTTAACTTGATTCGTAAGAAAATGAATTAAAATATTTCTATCCAAAATTATATTTTAAAATTTTTTTTGCAATTATTTATACGTTACCTTTTAGGCTGTTACAATAATGATAACAATAAGAAAGATTCCATTGTGGAACACGGGATTATCAAGAATGTTTAGAATGTTTGATCAAAGTAATAAATTCAAAATGAGAAAATGTGTGCGCCCATTCTTATGATTTCAAATGGAAGATTCTTTTACTCTTTTTACCGCAGTAAAACTTTATACTGGTCGGTTAGTAACTAGTAAGTAAAAAACGCGAAAGAAATTTGATAAAAAAGTTTGCTATTTATAGATTTTATATTTCATTGATCTCAGTATGTTCAGATATCACAGATATCAGATGATCGTACTATTGTATCAATTACTATATTTAAACTTATTATAAGTATTGTATTAGTTTAATAAATTGATAATAATACATTTTTTATTATTAACATTATTGATATTATTGATATTATTATTGATACTGATACAATTGATACTATATAGGTAACCTGTAACTTGATAATTGATACCAAATTATAACTCAAAAATCCCTAACTGGTTTCATCTATAATTAAATTCATATTTTTTTAGGGTACCTTTTTCTTCGAATATTTGACAAATACTTTCAAACTTTTCTTTATCATCACCATTCACACAATGAAACCCTATTTTTAATCCTCCATCTTTGTATTCTTCATCATAATTTACTAAAAAATTTTCTAATTCCTCATTATTAAAATTCCATTTTCCTATTAAATTAATCTCCTTTAAATTATTTAATCCTCTTGTAGATAATAATTCGAAAAATGGTTTTGCTTCTAAAATTTCATTATTTTCATCCTCATTTATTCTCGTTTCAAGTAAAAGTTGATTTAATTTAGTACAAGATGTTAATAATAATTCTATATCTTTCAATTCATTATTTGTCACCCATAAATTCAAATCTTCTATTAAAGGACAATAATCTATAATAGTATTAATATAATTTGTTATAAAACTATCATCTGTTATATAATTTGTTTCTATTTTAATCTTCTTTAACTTTGAATTCGAATGTTTTAAAAGTGTTATGAATGAATCAAATAAATTTATTTCAAATAATGTGATCTCTAATACTTCTAATGATGGTAATTCAATAGAATTTAATGAAATCATATTTTTACCAATAAAAGTATTTTCTTTTCCCAGATCAATAGATAAATGTTTTAAATTTATCAATGAATTATTAATAATTAATGATGATATATCTTCTTCTTTAAATTCAATAGAAATTAAAGTATTTGTTAAAGAATTTAATGAATTTGATAAATTTGTTAAATTTGAACATTTTTCATAATCATAAGATATGAATTTGATCCATTTTAAATTTTGTTGTGATGATATTAATTTTGCCAATCCAATATTATCATAATTTGGATAATTAAAATATATATAAATAATTAATTCTGTTATATTATTAGTTATTTTTGATAATTCATTAAAAATTTCTTGTGATATTCTTGTTGTACATTCTAATTTTACTATATTTTGAAAATTTTTAATATATTTATTATCTTCAAAAAAATTTATTAATGATAAATTATTAGGTAAAATAAAATAATCAATTTTTGGTAAATTATTTAAAAATAATTTCCATAATTCTTCAATTAAAATATTTTGATTAAAATAATTATGAAAATTATTTTCACTTAATATCCCATTGGATATTTTAAGTATTAAATTTTGTGATAATATACGACAATATGATATATAATTATACATGGGATGATTATTAATAATATAAGATTTTGTTATATCTTTAAAAATTATTAATTCTTTAATAGGTATAGGAAGTGATAAAAGTATTGTATGAGATATTGGTTTCCAAAATTTTTTTGAATAAAATGTATTTTTCCATGGGTAATATCTCCAAAGTATTGATACTCCAATTTTTGACCAACTATGATTTAATTGTATACAATTATATAAATCATGAGTATTTTCTGATAAATTTTCTAATATATTTGTTATAAAATCTTCGTTAAGATTTGTTAGTGCCATTTTTTCTTGAAAAAAAAAAAAAAAAAAAAAAAAAAAAATGAAAGGAAATATGTATATATATGTATTTTTTTATTATTATTATCAATTATTAATTATTATTATTATTTGATCAGAACGTTTGGTTGACGAGATATTTTAAATTATATTATAAATATTTATCATTTATTAGATTTAATTCTGTCTGATTGTGTAATCTTTTTTAAAAAAATTAAATTAAAATAATTTCCGTTAATATCAATAAAAAATTTTGATTGGCTGATACTGGAGTTTACGTTCCGATTATAAATTATAACCAATCAATATTATTATGTAAAACATGAGTTACATTTATTTCACAGGGGTACACAAACAATAAATAAGATCCCAAATAAAAATTATACATAAAAGAATGTGATAACGGATCTTCCTTCAACATTAGTCAATCGGTCAATCGGAAAAATTACTAAAATTATTGGTTCAAAAGATTAAAAAATCTGAAACCCTTATCAGGAAATGTAATCATGAAATTTTTTGGGAGTTATCAACCGTTTCAGAATTTTCTTAAAATTTAACGCTTAATAATAAGGATAATCGAACTTGTCTCAAAAAATCATTCGAATCATCGGGCCGTGAAAATATCCTTCGATCGACTTATTATAATCTACGTCATTGTATTACCCAATGGATGCAGTTATGCGCGAGTCAAGAATATACGTAATTTTTGTCATGCCCGGTGTCATTTTCACACCTTAGAAGTGATTTCTTCATCCATAACACAATCGGCAAAATTTCATAAAAATTTCGCATTTTTTTTTTTAGTAATAACTTCTCATTAATATAATGATGATTATAAATAATGAAATTAATATTTATTAAATAATTCGATATAATATATTTGTTATTATGTTTACTGTTTCAAGATCAAAAGTTTAGACTAAAACGGAAACCTTATCCATAAAATATTATCTATTATTTTTTTTTTTTTTTTTTTGGCAGTTCATGTAAATAATATGATAGATCAATATTACTTATTTATGTACCGTATCATAGTATTATTCCCGAAGTCATTTTCTCCGATTAATCATTTCCCAAAACTCATATTTCCTAATATTGATATCCCGGACATTTTACTGAATTAATAAATGATGTATAGGGTTTGAAAATGATTGACTGTCAAAAGATCATTTTATCAATTGACAATATTGAAAGTAGCATTAATTCTTATTGTTCGCCTCAGTATTCCTAATGACCGAATTATAACTCAGTTATAGATATCCGTCTTCGACCGATATCTCTTTTTCCCCCATTCAATAACTATTTAATATATATATATATAATAATAATAATAAATAATAATAATGCAATATGTACAATATGGACGTAAATTTTTTTACGTGAGAACCGTAAAAAAAATCACCTAATAATTATCGTTCTTGACGCAATATTATTTATTGTCAATAAATACATATATTTGTAATAAATTAAAAAAAAAAATACAGTATAATACCCTGTAAAAAAGGTAAATCCGTTTTTATATTCCATCTTTTTTCCGTAAAAGGCTCATATTCCCGGAATTAATAACCTTATATCGCGGAATTTATCGAATTATTTACGTTTTTCCGTGAATGGATCCGTGAAAGGCTCATTTTTACGGAGTTTTTACAGAAATAACGGATAAAATTTTTTATAGAGAGATTGAAATTGGCATTCGGGGATTTCGGAAAATGATCCAGTTCAGGAAATGAGCATCCAGAAGATTGACTTAAGGAAATGATACATTTGGCATTCATGACCCGAGTATCTTGGGTATATTACATGGGTGGTTACTATATTGGGGAATAAATACTTGTTATCTCATTGTGTATTACGTATATACCGATGCATTTTATACTTTTTTATACTTTTTTATACCGGTGGAGTAATTTACAAAAAAAAATCCATCGCATCGGTGTATACATAATACCGATTGGATAAAAGAATTATATTGCGTAATAAATTTTACATAGTTCTCGGGTATTTTACAAATTTTAAAATTTAAAATCGAAATTATCGTATATAGATAGTATCCGGGTATTTTAAAATTCAGGAAAATTTTTTGAGGTACATAGACGGGGTACTATGGCCTGTGATATATAGTAAATTATTAAAAAAAAATTTGAGATTTGTACCGTAATGATTTCGATTGGATTAAGTTTTTTATTCAACCCAAAACTTAATAATAATAATGATAGTAATAAAAATAATAATAATGGTTTTAATATTACCGTATAACCCTGACTAAAATGCCCGGGTCTAAATCAAATTTATCCGATTTAAAACGACCGAGGTATAACTTCCATCCCGTCAATATTAATAATATATTCGATTTATTTAAAATGACGATTTTTTAAGGAAATTTTTCCAATAGATCCATTTTTTATACATGAGGGAAAGGTATGCTAAGCAATTTTTGGTATACATAATAAATGCATTTAACACGTGAATCTTCTTGTTACATAATACAATAATAGGAGCCATATTGGATGTAGGAAGTTGATCACCCGGTATTATTACAGTTATGATTACAAAGATTACTACCAAAAATCGTACAGGTAATATCCTGTATTTAATGTATACAAATAAAAATTTAAGATGGAATAAGGATACAAATAACGTTTTATACATAATAAAATGTGTCCACTTTAAAATTCAGGGAATGACTATCGGTGAAATAATTGTCGGTGAAACGATCCTATCGATAAAGATGGTCAATGGTCCTACTCGGTCCGGTCTAAGCCAGTCTGCAGCAAGATTGAACCAGACCGACCAAGAGACCATCAGTCCGTCTTACAAAATTCTTGTCCACAGAAAGGGTTCTTAGTAGTTATGGGCTAAGCGTTGTGTTTAGTTCCTGGCGAAGTAAGGGGGCCCCGCATGTGATAGATGTGCACGTAACTATCTGTGACAAGCTGCCCCTTTTTCTTAAAAAAAAACCATACTTTGCACTGCTGTTTATCGGCTTAGTGGTTTGCGTTTTTTATTTTGCTGTATTGTTGCTTTTTGTGTTGCTCATTGTTCTTTTTATTGATTTTATCTTTCTCTCTAAATTTTTTGGCAAGTGGCAACGATGTGCCATAGCCCAAAAATTTTATCAAGTTAAATATGATATGCATTATCCATAAATCATGTATTATTTTTATTTACTCCTGTACTACTTTAATGTTTTAACCTTCAAATATAAGAATTTTTTTTTTAAAAAAAAAAAATTATTATCGTTAGATTTTGCATTAATTGAAAATTTGGGCGTTGACCTTTTTTTTTAAAAAAAAAATAATAAAGTTATTCATTATTTTTATCAAAAAAAAAAAAGTTAAAGTTCGATCTAATCAAGATTATTACAGGGAGGATCTACAAATCTTTAAGATTAAAATCATTGTCTGATAATATAGCTTTTGTAGCATCTAACACAAAAGATTTTACTAATCGTTTTACACCACATCTAACAGCATTTTGATTAATTTTATCAACTTTTTGTTTAGATCTATCGGTTGCAATTATAATCCCATCACTAAATTTATCTGAATTACATGAAGAATTTCTTAGTAAAAGAGAAGCGATATGAGTTGTTTTATCACCAGGTGAAGCACACATATCTATAATATTATCTCCTGTTGAGGATTTAATAAGTGACCAACTAAAATACTTGGTTTATTTTGAAGAAATATAAGAGATGAAAGATGCAATGATAATGAAGTTGATATCGATGGAGTTCTATATAATGGTTTAGTCACTAATACACCTATTCCTGATAATTCTGATGGATTTGATGAAAAAATTTCATGTCTACTCTATATACAAAAAGAAAGTTTTTTAAGTAAGTTGAAATTTGTTCATAATTTATTAGTTTATATAATTAATTTTACCATAAGTATTTTTCCATTACCGACGAACAATTTCTTTCCAGTGTAATTTTTAAATAACCTCTATGACAATTTCCGTCAACATCTACCATAACAGCAACATTTTCTCCTACTTCAACTGAACGGAATTAAATTTAAATAAGATCTCTTATAAAAAAAAAAAAAGAATTATCCAAAAAAATCAATAGAATTAACTACGGAAATTATGAAAATTATTTAATAATTAAAATCCAAAAATGATATTCAATGACAACTATACAATAAAATTAAATAGAATGTTTCATCATTCATTAATAGAAAGAAATAAGTGCGCATTGTACGTAATCCATAATCCGAACTTTTGACAAGTAATTTCTCTTTTTTATCAAATAATAAAAACTTCATATATATATGAATGATCAACCTCACGTTTACTATTTGTCATCCCATAAGTTAAAGAATCCTTTAATAAACTCCAAGATTAAAGAATAAAGGTTCTTTTCAAGTACTCAATGGAGATCTGATTATTGTAAGTGTTGGTCTTTTTTCTTTTTATAATTCTCACTTCTACACAGTCTCCTTGATTAAATGTAAGGACTCATTTAGCTGGAGTTTATTAATTCCAAATAATTTATGAAATAAAATTTCCTTACCAATGAGTCGGTTTCTTTTAGGCTCAGAGAAATAATAAAACGGCTATGTGAAAACACGTCACTGAGCGTTACTGCGCTTTATTAATTTAAACAGATTCCAGATTAGTCAAATACGGTCAAATCGTACGACCTAAAAATTACGTAATATTAATTCATCTTTTTTAATAATTACCGCGGAGAATCGGAGAATTGCCTCGCAAATCTAACGAGTAATGATAAAACCTCATTAATACCTTTTTTTGCTATGCTTATTAATTTTGGTCAAAGTATCTATATTATTTGCTGTATTACGTCACTAAAGTTTATGCAAGAGTCTATATCACGATGTATTCAGTAAGGTATATAAAATATATATATACTTAGACTTCTCTCAAACTTTCTAAAAAACTACTTTATCAAATTTTCTTGAAACTTTTCTAAAAAACTTATCGCTTTTACAGAAACGAAATGATATTCTCACTTAATTGTTTGATTTCGGGACATACTTCTAATTATATTTTCAATGTGCCTATTGGCAATTTTTTCCTCAGCAAAGAAAATATCAAGGTCAACTTTACTGATATGACCGTTGCAAACTTAAAAGAACAACTTTCTCGCACAGATGAAGTTATAAAAGCTAAAATAACCACAATGAATCTTTGGAAAGTCGAACTCAAGACTTATAAAGGTAATAACTTTTCTGCAGAAAGTATTGAAAGTCATGAAAGGAGCGAGAAGATGGACCCTATGTCGAATCTCGATGAATATTTTAATAACGAAGACAAAAATTCCTAAAAAGGGGTACCTTCATGTCTTCATAGTCCCCATCGCCACTACCACTGGTAAGTGTCTCCCAACGTTTTACCTCTCAAACAAGAAATGACATAAGTTTGTAATCTTTCACTAATTTAAATCATCTTGCTCGTACAGGTCTTAAACGGCCAGTTTCCGAACCCAATTTTCAAGACACAAGGGTTCGTAAACTTGTGAAAACCGAAGGTCCCGTGGATATCACAAAAAATTTTTATGTTCCACTCGAAGTTCTGGAGTCAACCCTTAAACTGGAGACAGCTATAGATGAGAAAGTGTGCGTACTCCTAGTGGGGCATTTCCAATCTGGAAAATCATCAACTCTACATTATTTGAAAAATAACAGAAAGAATCATTTTTATATACAATCATCAAGGTTATCAAAGGGATTCCTTCGTGGGTTATGTGATCTTCTTTCCTTGGATTTATGTGATGATATTATTGACTTTGATAAAAAAATCGCGGAGAAATACGAGGAAGAGAAGATAGTAATCATGATCGATGAATTTGACCGATTTTTACTTCACGTTCATCGCCAAAATGATGCATTCTATCAGATCGATAAGTTGAGGGAACTGACCAAACTTGTAAATGATAGGGTACAAAGGAATCAAATCGTTTGTTTTTGCGAGCAGTTTTGGAATGATTACAATGCTTGAAGACGGAGATTTAAAAATTAAAAAAGTCATTGAAATGTCATCACAAGAGTCAACAGAGGAGTCATCACAGAAGTTATCAGAGGAGTTATCACAACACAAGAAACAGCCCCACTCCTGTCTTCAAAAGCCAGTAGGAATCCTTCCGTCCCCACTAAATTCGACAAGAATCATTGAAGCGTCAGATTTTACAAAAGAACAACACATAAAATTTTTTCATGATATCAAAGTAGAAAGAAATCTTAGTTTTAGTGAAAAGGTTGTTGATGATATTTACAGCCGTACTGATGGTTACGCTGGACTAGAAGGTCTTCTTGCATCCTTGTGCATTGAATATGCTGGGAATATGGTAGTCCTTGACTTTAGTACATGGAACGAACGCTTCACAGAATTTATTCGTAATCCTTCAAAAAGCGATTAAACACATTGAAAAATACCTCACTGATACTACTACTAATAATGATAATACCTATATCAAAGATGTGAGGCGTCTTTTAGAACGTTTTTTACAAAGAGGATCTTTGTCAGCATCAGGATTTGATGATGATGACGTTGCCATTGTGCATTTGCGTGCAATTGGCATCATTAAGAGTCAGGACAATGATTATGTGTTCACTTCTAATATCATTTTTGATCTATTGTCAAGTGCTTATTATCCTTTCTATAAGGAAGTAGCTCTGTCAAAAATCACGATTATTAACTCACCACTCTTTTTCTGAAGTAGTCATTCAAGGAGAACTTTATGCCTTATTACGTGCGGCTGTATCATATCCATTGTATAAAGTTTTTCGTGAAACTAAAACTTTGAGAAAATCTGAAAAAAGATGCGACATCTGGGTATGCAATAGCAGCGAGTATGGAATCGAAAATATAGTCAATAAGGTTTCTGATAATGAAATTAAAAGTGCAAATGAACAAACTATTGGATACACGGAAGGACGAAAAAAAGTATGCTGTATGTTTGTCTTAAACTTTGTACCGCAAGACAGTAAGCCTCATGGTTATCAATTCACTTTTCCAAACGTTGACAAGCCAAAAAAAGACATTTACTTTGAAACAGTTCATATATTATATTCTCAAGCAACTCGAAGTGCAAAAATCCTTCGCAATGGTATGGAGGATAAGGTAATTCCTTTTGCAAATTATTAAACAACATACTACTATATAATGCTAAGAAAAGTATAATATCTATGTATAATATATATAATTTTATTATAAATGAATTCTTATGTAAACGCAAGCTACAATTAAGATGTTAGCCATAATTGATTGGTCGATTCCATAATACGGCATTACAGTTACGCCACTTTTCGTAATACCGTAATTAGGTTGTAATGCTGTAATTAGATCGTAATGGTATAATTAGGCCATAATGTCATAATTTTTAAAGCCATAAAAATTTAAAATAAAAGTAATGAATTATAAAAGTAAAATTACAATAGTTTATATGTCGTGTAATTTTAATTTTTAGGGGTATATAAGACGCGTCGCATTATTTTGTATACGCGTTCGTGTAAAGAAAAAAATTATATAATGAACTAGCAACTAGGGGTGGGCGAAAGGTGGGAAATTTTAAGTTTTTTTCAAAAAATTTATATTAATTAGCATAATTTCTGTTAAATAAAATAAAATAAAAAGAGTTTTATTTAATAATTTATTAATAAAACTACCCATTAAAGATTTAATAATTTGCTATAAATTTAAGGATTTAATATTTTGCCAATTTTTGCCAAATTTTTTATTCTCTATTTAATTGATTTTTTTACATTTTTAGCACAAACTTATTGTAATACTTTTAAAAGCTATATAGTATGCATGTTTTTGCCTGCTTTACAATTTTACTTAATATATCAAGAACAAGAAGGGTTTAGAATACTGTTTTTGACTTTATATGGATGGGATGTGATATTTCATGAGTATGATAAAAACAAAACCCTATTATTAAAGAAAAAAATTTTGTTCAATGTAGTGATTTTTTAGATTTTTCTGCTAATCTCTTTTCTAATTCCAAAAAGGCCTTCATTCCAGGATCAATATTATCATTCAATTGTGATTCAGAAGATTCTAAAAGAATATTAGGTAATGGTTTACCCTCTTTTAATAATCTATTTTTAATATTATTAATTTTATTTTTCCATTCATCAAGTTCTTCTTGGTAAATATCTAAAATGCTAATATTTTAAATTATTAGAATTGTTACCTATTTCATATTTTATTTAAAACAAACTTTACCAATTTGCGCAGCCACTATTAAAAAAAAAATTATATTAAATTCCTTTTATTTATTTAATTTATAATTACTACCTCATACAACAATTATTAGGAAATTCGGGTTTATGAGGTATTACTTCTCCATCAATAGTATATATGGGCTCTTGAACATTAGGTACAGTTCCATTAGCTAAACTGGCTATATCTCCGATTTGTTCAGTTTGTTCATGTGATCCTGATTTGGGCTTTAATTAAGGATTTTTTTTAATTTTTTAAATTATTTAAATGCAATTATCGCCATGGTTGATGCTGTTATGTTTGGATGAAAAAAAATAAAAACCGAAAATCGGATGATAACCGGATGAAAACCGGACAAATAATGGACGAAAACCGGACGAATATTGGTATTCGAATATTTAATCATAAATAAATAGCATCAACCATTTTTGAAAACGGCTGTAAATACAATTGATTATCACACCTGTTCTAATATTAAATTCCAATATCCATCGAATTTATTTTTCTTACTCTGCTTATAATTTCTAAGCTGCTTATATTGTCGAAATCCAATAATGCTAATTTTGGAAGTTGACCGTTTAATTGTACCAAACATTTTTTTTTTTAAAAAAAAAAAAAAAAAATTAATTTTGTGTTAACATGGATTATAAGCAAATCCCAAATGTTTGATTACTAATCACAATTTTACGATGATAAATAATGATAACCAATGAATAATAAATTCAAATTTTTTTTGTAAAGTCTACATAAGGGAAATAAAATCATGAAAAGAAAGAATGAAAAATGAACGTCATGATATGAAAACAAAAATCATTGACGAAAAAGTAAATTACAAAAAAAAAATATGGCGTAAAAATGTGATTTTTTTTTCGCAACATTTCCTTTTATTTTCTTTTTTAGAATCGGTATTGGACCTCAATTTAGTAGGTCTCACTTAAAATTATTTTTTTCTCAAATATTCCTAAAAATGTAAAATCTGCTCTTGATATTTAAATAAATAAAAAATTCCATAAATAAGCAACATAATTTATATTATCAGTTATCCTCATAAGTTCATGCAGATTTTACATAATTGTTATTTAGGTCGGTTATCTCATATTACTATGTATTAGCATAATTAATAACGGGAGTTTATCATAAAAATTCAGTCCCGTCAAACCGATCGATAATTATATATTGATAGTTCTATGATCCTAAAAAAGACTGCGGTCTTGTTGATTTATTATAAGGACTATAAGAGACTGCGTCCAATGTGGTCCGGTCTTAGGACCGGAGAGGGCCATGGTCCTTAGGACCATTGACCATCGGGTGAAAATGATTTTCGGCGAACTCACATTGACTATCGGCGAAATAATTGTCGATGAAACGATCCCGTCGGTGAAATGATTTTTGATAAACTGTTGGTAAGTTGACTATCAGTGAAACAATTGTCGATGAAACGATCCCGTCGGTGAAATGGTTTTCGAATATCTCGCTATTGGTCGATGCAATTTGATGTAGCACACTTTGAATTATTACAATTATTAATCAAATCAAGATGCAATTTGGTGTAGCACACTTTCAATTAGTAATCAAAAAGAAAAAAAAATGACGCGATGCAATTATTTTGGCCTTTTTTTATTCGCCTCTTTTTAAATTACCGTATAGCACTGATTAAAAGACCTCGCATAAAATACCGTCTCAATATATTGAATATGTACATTTAAAATCATATTCGACAACAATAATAAATTTTGGTTGGTATAAATCAATGTATATCAGTAAAATTGATTTAGATCAGGATATTATAGTCAATGCTATATGATATTCATATAGGTTTTCGAATATATTTTGTCAAGTCAACGATCATTTGCAAATCTCGTTTCAGCTAAGGTCTCAATTTTACGTTTATGGAGAGCAAGCCCGAGCATATTAATAATCATAAAGCTCGCATGATTTGTAATTATTAATGAGATATTAGTAATTCCGTCCTTAAGCCATCCGTAAAAATATAAATAAGAGTGTTGACAGAATGTCCAAGCAATAATAAATCATCTAAATCATCTAAACCATCTCTTAAAAATTTAAATTTACAATGCAATCTTTCAAAACCGTGACTATTGCTGGAGGCACAGGAACTTTGGGTTATTATGTTTCTGAGGCCTTTCTGAGCGACGGATCTTATAAAGTGAAAATTCTTCGTAAAAAACCGGAAACAGTAAATGAGAAAGCTAATTTGTTGGTTTCTAAAGGCGCAGAGATCGTATATGTGGATTACAATCAAAAAGATGACCTCGTAAACGCTCTTAAAGGAACTGATGTTCTTGTTAGCACTTTGGGTGGTGACTCTTTCAGTATTCAATCCAAAATGTTGACCGTTGCTGAAGAGGTTGATGTAAAAAGATTTATCCCATCCGAATTTGGTGGCGAATATAAGTGCGTTTTTTCTTTTTTATTTTTTTTGTTAATATAATATGTAATAAATCTAAAACTTTTTTTTTTTAAAAAATGAAGGCTTGGGGATCATCATTATACGGATGCCAAAGCCAAATTTCGAGAAGAATTGAAAAAAAGTGGACTTGAATACACGTTTATTTACAATGGGGCATTTCAAGAATTTCTCGGCTGGGCGGGATTTGATGTTAAAAAGAAGGAAGCTACGTTTTTTGTGGATGAAAATATAATTATATCAACCACTTCTCTTTCTGACATTGCCAAATATACTGTTGAGTCACTTAAAGTACCAGAAGCTCGTAACGGTATTATCAGGGTTGCTGGCGCGGCTTTAACATTGAAAGAGTATCTCCAAAAATTTGAAGAAGCTACTGGTGAGTTTTTATCTTCGTTCTAAACACAGTCTTTTAATACAGTAACTAATCGTGATACGTACATTAAGGCTCGAAGTGGAAAGTTATTGAAGATAAAGAAGTACGATATCGATACTTAAACAAGATCGACCCGGTTCCTTCAGATGCAGATGATTTCAAAATCGTGGCTCTTAGCCATACATCGTTCGAAAAGCTTGACAACGATAAATTCAGCTTCACCCCGCGCCCTGTCGCTGAGACTATCAAAGAGCTTATTTCACAAGCGCAATAAGATCATCTTTCACAAATTCTGTCACCTCTTACGTTTTAGTATTATTTTAGTTAGTTTATTATAATGTAATCGTAACTTTTTTTTTTTATAAATAAAAAAGCGATTTGGAATACAAAATTTAATTTATTGCCATTATGAATAATTTTTTTCTATTACAAGCAATACTATATTAATGAATATGTTTGCTCGAGAATGTTTATTTAAACCCGATATTTTTGGTTTTCGTTATAAAATATCTAATATTATATAATATTATACAATATATCTAATAAGCTCAACCAAATATAATAACTAACAGTTTATTTCTGGCCACTCCGATAGACCCTAATGTGGGAAGTTCATTTGTACCAAAATTATTTTTCTGCATACCTTTAATAAGGCCAACTAATGAGACATACTTTAATTCTAAAATAATGTTACTTTCTCCTTTACTAAAAATGAAATGTCTGAAAAACCAAAACGGCCAAAATTCTAAATTCCCATTGAAAAAATAAATGAGTTATCTAAGATGATAATGATATTTTTTTTAAAAAATGTACGTTCTTGAAATATTGTAGAAAATGAGAGAAACGGGAAAGAACATACCAACAATCATCTCTCTTTTTGGCGAAAAATTTGATATCCATCAATAGATGCTATATCCCGAAAGTCTGAAAAGAAACCAGATGTATATACTATATAATACGAAACGGCTATCTATCATTTTGTTGACCAATAAATTTGACTTGACCAAGGATAAGTATCTGGATCAGTAAGTAGTCCACGTTAAGAAGTCTTGGAGCTACCCAATTAATACCTTTATATATAGCTTTCAAATCCTTTTTAAAACATTTTTTTTTCTTGATCTGACCACTTCACCATAGTCGAGGTGTCGGGAAAGGGCCTCCACGGATATACATACGCGGTCATTACCATTGCCGGATTTTCTTGGATATGCGGGCTACCTAAGAAATTGCCGGCTGTCTAATGACAATTTCTTATAGAATTGAGGGCCATAGTGGAAAACCAAGAGGATGACGATACGCACTGTACTGGTTCCTTACAAATCCAAATTGTGCTAATATATCAATGACATTTTGGTAGGCACCAGCGTGAGAGCCGTATGGTTTTTTACGCTGTCGCCAAGATCATACATTATGATCGATTTTCATGAAAATTTTTTTAATCAATTATATTAATAAAAGGAATATTCAAGCAAATAATTATATATTTATATATTATAAAAGATTATTAAGGAAAGTAAAAAATTAAGTAAATCTAGAGTGGGGTAGTAAAGGAGGTGATTGAAGAAGTAATTGTAGAGAAGGAGGAGGTAATCGTAATGAAGGAGGAGGCAGTTACCGTCGTGTTCTGTGAAATAATGATTTTTAATGAAACAGTCATAAAACTAAATCAACAAGATTCTTCATATAAAAAAATTATACCATGATTTGCGTGAAAATTTATTTTATTTTATGAATCAACCAAAGAAATAACATAAAACGCAAAAATATTTTTTTTTTAATAAAAAAAAAAAATCTTATTTTAAAAGATGAACTCTAAAAATAAAAATCATTTAATAGATATCATTTTAATATCTTTTAATAATTAAAATTGATACGATATTGTTCCTATTGTTTATTATTTAGAGTATATAATAAATAGTTTAAAAGTTTTAAAAATAGTTAAAATAATATAAATCACATAATAACAATTAATATTTTGGGTATGAATATTATGATCACACCAAATTCATGTATTATTGAAATATACAGTATATCTTGGGGATATTTAGGCATTTTAAGTTTTCTAAGGGCAAACCCTACCAGGAAAGGCTCCTTACAAAAATAGCGTTAAATATATTTTTCAACATAATCATGTTAGATTTCTTAAGCGTACCTGATAATTATACAATAATATCGTAATGTAATGGATGTTAGAAACATATTAACAATAATTAACTTAATCTTTTATAGTCTACTATAATGTTAGAATAGAAAGTCTATCGATAAAAAAGTATATTAAAAAAGTTTAATGACCAGAACCGTGAAATGACTGAAATGTGTAATAGTTATTCACGGCCACTGTTTACGGATTACTAATTTGTTTTTTGCCAATTTATTTGATTAACCAATTTTATTTTTAAACAATTTTTTTCTGTTCTAATGGAAGTTCTTTTTGATTGGGAATTTGGGAATATCATGATTTCCGGGAATCCCAAAGTTTTCCAAAAGTAGCTATTGCATAATTAATTGCGAAACTGCCAGCAAAAACACTTACGAGTAAGATAAATCCATCTTTTTTTTATTAATTATTTTGTCATAGATGCATTATATATTTTAGTTTATCTAACATGATAATAAGCATAGATAATTACTGTAGAAATAAAACCATTCACAAGGGAACTACATCTCAATTCTATATTGAATCAATTCTCCCCCAGATCATCTTCTACGCCTAAAAAAAATACTATCGTCTCTAGTCGCATAAACGCCAATAACCTCAACATCGTTACCGTAAAGTAGTTTGACTTTTTGGTCAATTAGTTCATACGCATTGTTATATGAAGAACGGTTTGGCTGTAAAATTGCAAAAGAATTAAAATGTTTCTATCACTTCAAGAAATAAATACTTTTCTTGATCTCTTCTCAATACTTCCGGAACCGCTTTATGCATCACGTTCAATGATTTTACTAAGCCTAAAATATAATCCATTTTAAAAATTTAAATTTATCATAATTCATATATGACACGTCAAAAATTGGTTTCTCTAACACTACCTTCAAAAATTACACTAGATTCTTGTCCACTATTCGGGCTTGGAATTTTACCTTCGCTTCGGAGTGACTCCATACATAAGTATTCACATGAACCTATGATTTCGCTTCGTAAATAATACGTATGCAACCATACAAATCATTATGATATTTTGCAGCAGTAAACGCTTCTTTCAACGCAGCACGATGTCCTTTTTCTTTTGTAGGTTTGTCCATCATTACGAGATCCTTTCTAATTGCTCTTAATTTGCTCTACATAAAAAGGATGATGTTAGTAAAGTGACTTGAACAGGAAGTGTCGATAAATTACTTACTTTCTTGGATCAAAGTTATTAGCCTTGCACTTCACTGGATCAAGATAGTCAACAGGTATAATAGGGTTCACATGCCTCAAAAGTGACTTTGAGCGAGGCTTTTAAGTCTTTCGTAGAGCAAAATAGTGTGTTCAGTACAGCAAATACAACATGGTTGGTATATTGTTAGTCACTGAAATGACCCATGCTTATCAGGCAATTCTTTTTCTAAAGCGTGAGACATGATTTTTTCTCTAATCTCTTGATATTCAAATTGTATACGAAACAAAATCAGATATAGGAAAATAGGATCTGTAAAATTTGACCTCACGTGTATGCCGGGTGAGACACGTGGTGAAAGTGGTGAAAGTGTGAAAGATCAAACTCATTTAAAGTTAAATTGAAACTTTTTGTGGGTAAGTTTTTTGCGGCAATAGTTAATGAATGACAACTTGGGAAGACTGAATTTACGTTTATGTGTGAATTTAAGCAAGGAAACCACGTCTTTCCATATTCTAATGCTTTAATAATTAACATGATCTAGGTTTTTTTAGATAGTATTTTCTACTTGCTTTTCTTGAAGCTTTTAACATATAAAAAAATTATTTCCAGATGATGTGAAATTTGAATCAATGCAAAAACTCTCCTTGTTTGAAATAAGTAGTAACCGGTCACAATTAAAGGTGAAATTGAGCCTTCTCATTTCTATGTTAAATAAAATTATAAATTAACTTAAAATATATTTTCTCTATGTAAATCTTTTCCTTGAAGAACAGAGATAGTACAGAATTTCATTCAAGAAGTATCCATATAAATTTCCAAGGTATAATTAGTTAGGTGGGTAGTCTGCTACTTTGACACACCCATTTATCACTTTTGCTTTCGTGGAAGAGTATCTGGATGATTAACACGCATGGTACTAAATATTAATATGCAATTTTGGTGGAACATCAATATCGTGTGATGAATTGATAATCTGCCTTTAAATTTAAAACAAGGTATGCTGTAAAACACAATGTGGTGAACAACTACAACGGACTTTCGAGCTGTCGGAAGTTAGAACCAGAGAATTATTTTTTAATGGTCGACTTGAAGTGACACATACCAGTTTCGGTGTTGTCTATAAATTTTATTAAATTACGTTTGCCCAGTTTTTTTTTCCGTAATTTTTTCATTGAAAAAAGGTTTTTACAATGAAGCTAGAATATAGTAAGCAGAAATCGTATAAACTGGGGTTGTTGACGTAAGATCATAAAGTTGTGGATAATATCGCAGTTACCGGGATAAAAAAGATATTATCCAAGGAATTACACGAAATGTGGCATTCAATACAGCATCACTAAAAGAGACAAGTACGCTCGACCAGTTGATACGCTTCAATCGCTTCAATGCTAGCTGCACTTTATTTTACATCACGGAATACACGCATACATTAATTTAAAAGATAAATCCCGAAGTATGAGCAAAATCTTTATTAATTTTCAGATAAAGAAGAATAAAATTGGAAGAGAAGCGAAATATTTTGACATGCTTTTAAGAAAAGGATCCTAGGCCATATGATGTGATTCCCGTATCATATTATCTCTCTCGTTTCTGGTAAATTTCTATATCTAGTTTTATTATATTGCAAATTTGTTTAGAATAATTTCAATTTGTATTAGATTTCTATATTCATGCTATATGCTAATTATTTTATCTTTTAATTTTAATTATCATAACTAACTATAAGATTCTTACACCTCCATAGTCTTACTATAAATACTAGATTTCAAACATCTATTTTACTTTGTAAAACAAAGTCTCGTATCTCACTAACCCACATAAATGATTGTTCCAAAGCAGAAAGTCAATTAATTTGTCAGATCTGTTTCAATTAAATTTAGTAATAATAAAATAACATTTGAGATGGGGAGTTTTATTTTTGTTATTTGGTGTTGAGATTATTGAAAAATATATTCTGATAATATTAGAAATAACTTAGGTGTGATTAGATTTATGAACTAGAAGTATCTTCATAATCATAATCCTAATCATAAAATAAAGTATAGAAAATATATATATATATTTTTTTCTACAGTATATTAATAAAATCTAAATCAAATCTTTTTCTTTGAAATGTTTATGAAAGATTGATTAAAGCAATAAAGCTCACAAAAAGGCTAAATAACTTATTTAAAAATCAGCTATAGACCCACCATTACTATTTAATTTAGCAATTAAAAGGATTTTCAATAGTTACATTAATACCTTAGAAAAAATAAGTTAAATTAAGAAAACGTAAAAAGCATATAATGTGACACGTAAAAATACATGATTATTGTCCCACAAAATAAATGAAGGAAGAATCGGTTTTTAAATAAATTAAAATCTATGATCTATCCATATAATTGACAAGTTCTTTCATGAAAATGATTTCCATGTCTTCTAATTTGGTCAAAATCAGCCAAGCACCTGTAATGTAAAAAAACAAAATGTGAATTCCGTGAAGTAATAACGAAAAAAAAAATTATTTTCTAAGAAATATATATAAATATAAATTACTTACAACCAACAAAATTCATGCCTACAACTTTGAACTCTACAAGTCATATGATTACAACCACCATTTTTAGTAATTCTAACACCGCATTTTGGACATTTTTTAGTTTCACGATTAAGTAAATCTTGAGTAGCCATATCTTCACCTTGTTTTGCATCATTATATTGTTCACAAGTAAGATTATCATGCCATGGAATGTCGTGAGTATAACATGATTTTTCACCACATGCTTTACATGTCATTATAGGTTCCTTATCTAATATTGAGAAGAAAAGGTAGGGAAGTTAAAACCATAAAAAAAAAAAAAAAAAAACTTTTAAAGAAGAACAAGCTATAAATACTTACCACTACCGGAGTGAATTTGACCGGAACCGCAACCAGCATTTTTACACCACCTGAAATCCGGCATATTACTCAAAGTTTGTTTTAACGACAATTTGTCAAATCTATAAAAATTAAAAAAAAAATTAAAATTTTTCCGAAAAAAAAAAAAAATGTATTTCGCTAAATAATAAATTCCTTTCTAAAGTAGAAACTAACTTACCGTTCGAATAGATCACCACCAGCAATTCTTTGAACATCATCATATTCAATCAGAAAACCACAATCATTACCAAAAGGACAAAGAATACCTTCAACATCACCTTTGGTATTTAATTGAGTTTCAATGTGTCGAGCAACACAACTTTTACAAATATCATTTGAATGTATACAATTTTTTGTTATTTTTTGAAATTGATTTAAATCATAAGTTTCTACGCAAATACTACAATCTTTGGTGGTTTTAGAAGTAGAAGAATGAATGGAATTGGTAGATCTCTTAGAAGTAACTTTTAACGAAGAAATAAATTCATTAGATTCATTTGTTTTCATAATAGTTTTCATAATCACATAGGAATATATTCCTTACTTTCATTTTCGCTATCATCATTTTCGCTATCATCATTTTCGCTATCATCATTTTCGCTGTCATAATATTCGGTTACCTTACGTTTAACATAATCAGAAGTAACAGAGAAGCGATATTTCTCATTATTATTTAGGGAAAGATTTGAAGAGGTTGAAGTAGTTGTGTAAGTAAATGGAGAGGAAGTTGAAGTAGTTGTATAAGTATATGGAGAAGTAGTTGAAGTAGAAGAAGAGCTTTCATTTTTATAAGCAGGATGAGAATTTGATGTAGTTGTATAAGTATACATTATTAATAAGATTTACTCTTTATATAGCTACAATTTTTAGAAGAGATAAATTGAAATTAAAAACAAAAAAAAAAAGGAAAAAAAAAAAATCAGCTGTCATTTTTGTATTCATTCGGTATTTTGGTTTTGTTTGTAAAACAATGGCATATTGTGTAAGGTATTTTATTATAAAATTTCTGCGCACAATAATACTATGAAAATCACTAACGGATATTAATTATTTAGGTTATCATTTAAAATCATTTAATAACTTTTAGCAAATACATAAGATTTCTCCTCAATTTCGGATACAAATAATACATCATAACCATTTATCCAATTACCATTTACGGATTTTTTACCCATACGACCACCCGGTAATAATTCTTGAATATACCAAAATTTAGTATCCAAATTTTGAGTATAATAATATAATTTTGAATTAACTTCAAAAGGGGCAGCAACATGAAATGGTTGCCTTAAATGACCATGAGCAGTTTCAGGACCCATTTTACCACCTACATATAATTCTCTTATAAACCAATATCTACGTTCAACATTATGACCATAATAATAAGTTCTATCATCTATATTAAAAGAGAAAGCTACATGATGAGGTTGAGAACATGTACCACGAGAGGTTTCTTTTCCCATTTTACCTCCTGGTAATAATTCATGAATTATCCAATTATTTGTTCTGGTATTATGACCATAATGATATATTCTACCATCAACAGTACGAAATGAGATTGATATATGATAGGTTGATTTCCATGTCCCACGTGAAGTTTCTTTACCTAATATACCACCATCTAATAATTCTTGAATATACCAATAATTTGAATTTATATTTTGTGCGTATAAATAACATTTATTATAAATTGTGAATGTGAATAAAATATGATATGGATTTTCTAATGTACCACTTGAAAGTTCTTTACCAAATTTTCCTCCTTTTAATAATTCTTGAACATACCATGTATGATCATTTGTATTATGAGAATAATAATATGTTTTTCCGTTAATTTGATATGAAACCGCTACTTTATCATTAAACTTTTTCGTAGAAGAATAAGAATTTCTTTTATTAGATTTAATTGATAAGGATAATGTTTTTGTGAGTGATTGCCGATTTATACTCTTATTATTAGAAGAGGTTGTAGTGGATCCTCTTGTTCTCTCTGTTCCTGCTTTACCGTCTATTAATAATGCCCAATATCCTGCCATCTTTTCTTATGAGGATGTAATAGATTGTTTTTTTTAAAGATGATAAATATAATATTGTTCAAAAAAAAAAAAAAAAAATATGTAAATAAAAATTTTCAAATAATGCCTGTATGACTTGAATGATGAAAATAAATAGAATTTTTTTCTCTCTCTTGAATTTTACAAAAAAAAAAAAAAATCTCTCAACTCGCGTCCCATATATATATACATTTAAATAAATTAATCTATTATTAGTAAAAAATGTACAAAAAATATTAATACATAAATCTGCATTAAAACAAACAAACAATTTACACAATAATATTTTACATAATTCTGTTTTAAAAAAACGAGCACGAATCAGATTAATTATATTAATTTACACATGGATCTCACTTAAACAAATTTGGATCACATGAACTCCTTTCATTGGTCCTTATAAGTGAAAGAAATATAAGAAATTTCTAAAAGAAAGATAGACTTTATTGTCTGATTTAAGCAAAGAACTTTATTTACGTAAAATAAAGAAAAATATTAACTGTTGAAAAAACATTTCCCCGTAAATACTTAATATTATTGATGAACAATAAATTCAATTTCATGTTTCAAATATGTAAAACCTTTACAAAAAAAAAATATTAGTAAAACAAGGAGAATTCAGTATTAAGAATAAGGAAAATAATTATATCCAAAAATATCAAAAAAAAAATCCGATTTCTTGTGAGTTTCAATTTTTCAATTAAAGCTATTATCATGTCCCCTAATTAGTATATTTTTGGTCTCGTGCGCATATTTTCTGACAATTCAAAAAAAAAAATAAAACCTTAATATTCTTAATATTCTTAACGTCAAAAATAAAGGGGTGTTTTGTGAAAATGCTTAATAAAGATTAGCCCCAAAATTTCCTTTTTTCGTGGTCACCGAAATATTGTCTAAATTAAATCCGAAGTTCGTTAAACTAAAATAAGTTATTATTCCATGGTTATGGTTTATTCATAAAATTAAACAATTTAGGGGGTAATAAAACTAAATAATATGTACACTTTTGTAATATTATGCATTTATGCCCATTATACCCCAAGCTGGAATTTAAAGAAATGATGATGTTTCACTGATTAATAAGTATTATGTTTTATTATCCCATTTATGGTCCTGTGAACCCTCGTGCATACTTGGCATTATGTCTGTCAGAATTGTTCTTTCGTGCTTAAAAAATTTGAAAATTTTCAGACTTTCCTTTTTTTGATATGATATTTTATGATATTTTATGCTGAAACCAATTTTTTGAATTTTATTTATTATAGATCCCCATACCCTTTTTTGTTACAGAATAAACTACATTATCAAACAGTTTATTCATACAATTTATTTATAAAAATAAATATCAAGAAAAAAAAAATGCTAATTGTTTAAATTTAATGGAATTTACGCATTTAAGAGAATTAATATTATTTTAAATCAATTTCTTAAATGTCATTGTGTCATAAAAAAAAAAAAAAAAATTTCTGGAGAATATACTAACTCTTATTATTATTACTCTTTCATTCCAAAATCACCAATCACCATGTGATTTTTGTGGCAATTTTCACGTTCAAATTTTTGATTGGCTTTTAAATTATTATCCCACTTTCACTTAATATTTTTAAAGATCAATCAAACGCGAAAATTTTAATTTCCGCGTACAAAAATTTTACAATGTGTAAAGACTATAAAGTTTACAGTATAAAAAAACAGAACCCTTTAGTATTGAAGAACGAGAATATCAAATAGGAACCCGTTATTCATGTCAAAAGTGCCTTTACTGTAACTCTAATTTAGCGGCTAACTAAAGATCAAAATACTTATAAGTGAGAAAAATAAAGATCCAACGCAGGAAAATAATCAGATTTTGATAAATTAAAAAAGTGAAACAACTATAAAGCAATCTGATAAAATATCTAAAGTAGATAACATGCCTAATTCAAATTCATCTTTTCGCTTTAAACTAGTAATTAAAACACCTGATTTAATAAGGCAATACTTTAGAAAAAAAGCCAGTTGATTATTATGAATCTGAAGAACTAATACTACAAAGGGTTTGTGAAGCAGTTGGTTTATTAGTTCGTACTGATTATGAATTATCATATAAATCAGAAAAAAGAATAGGAGCTGGTACTATTTAGAAGAGGAAGATTTGAAGAATTTATAAAAGAATATTATAGGTTAACTAGCTCTAATAAGGTTTTGTTTATTACCGTGGTTATTCAAAAAAAAAAAGAAACGGCGAAAAGAAAAAAGGTATTTATATTTCTTAAAAAATTTATTGTTAATATTATTATTAATTTATTTATATTTTTCAATTAGAAACATTTAATATTATATGATGGTGAAGAATCTAAAGTGAAGAAAATGAGATTACGCCATCTTCAAAACAAAAAAAGAAAACTTTCGTTCCTAAAGAATCAAATTTGGATAAGATCGATCTTATGAAAGGGGAATTCATAAGAACTCAAAGAAAAGCATGGATGTGATATCCACAAAACAAGATATTGTTACATCAAAGATGGTAGACATTTACCGCCTCACAACATTACATTTATCTATGTGGACTGATGAAATTGTAATTATGTTAATTTAAACAATCATTTATTTTTTAATTTAACACATTTTTATTTACAGTATAAGAATAATTGTGATTACGAAACTCCACTACCACATCCTAATTTTGGAATGGGAGACTCTCTAAAGGTTCCATCATCAAATCAATCATCAACAGCATCAGCAAGTAATGAATTTATAAACTGTTATTCACATTATAATATTTCACAATCGAATGCTTATCCGGATAGCCGCCATATCCATCACCACATCCACTATCACATCCACCATCACAACTTTTACCATCATATTCATTACCATCTACATTATCACATCCATAAATATTTTAACTTTACAATCTGATACTTTATATAATAATAATAGTAATAAAAAATTTCCTGAGTTATCTATGAAGGAGTTTTTGGAAGAACTTGATAAACAATATAGTGAAGCTAAATATACAAATTTTTTACAAAATTTGAAGAGGAGATTACTATATCATCACAAATTGCAGAGATAAGTCCTGAAATTTTATTAAATGAATTTGGTATAGAGATAATGGGACGTAGATTAAATTTAATTAAAAAAGCAAAAAAAATTATATCATAGCATTTTTTTGTTATATTCTTTTGTTCAATTCATAAAATTATCTGACAATTTATAAAATGATTTTGGTCTACAATTTAAATGCACAAATTGAGTTTATTAATATGAATAAATTGATTCGTTAAAATAACCTTTGCCATGTCAGGTGTTACGTGAGAAAAGCTAATAAAAATGGATATTTGAGATCAGTGAAGCTTTCTACAAATATTCTATATCTTTTTAACCATGATTTAATTCCGGAAAAAGCTGTTTTGATGGGATTATAATCTGGAGAGTATGGAGGCAAATAAAGTACTTTACATCCCATTTGTTCTGTCAATTTTTCATTGTGATGAATTTTGCGTTATCATTACACTATTTTTATTCGGATATTCATTCGAGGTAACTAAAAAAACAAATATAAAATATACATTTATTTTTAATAAATAAAATAAGTAAATAGATAAGTAACATACCACTTGTGTAAGAATAAATGTCTGAAATCTTTCTTTATTACAACTTCCTTCTATGATATCAGCAGCTATAAATCCATCTAGTGTCAATGGACTCAATGCTGGTAAAATAGTATACCGTTTGCCTCTCACAAAACAATACTTTTTTCAACCTTTACATTTTTTACGCTACATCCATAGGCTATGGATAAATTTCCTTCATCTTTTGATGTTTCATCAATGAAAACAAGCTGTTCACTTCCTATTTTATACATAAAAATGCTACATAAAAGCTCACTCCTTTCTTTTGCAGCTTTTTGTAACTAGAATAGAAATATTCAATTTAATAATTAAATAATCAAATAAAAATGAATTAAAATCTTATAGAACCTTTTTTCTTGTTATTCCAAGATATTTGAGTGCACTCCATAAAGCAGGTATCGATATGAGCTTGCCAGTTAACCTTTCCATCTCATCAACCATTTCATCAAGATGCCAATCTTTCTTATCTTTTATAATTGAATCTAAAATCTGATGTTCAATCAATAAAATAAATTTGCAATAAAGATAAATTAATAATTAAAGCAATACTTTCAAATCAACAAGATTCAAAGTTTTTCTTCTTCCTTGACGACCTTTAAATGGATGAGTTACATAACCCCCAATGATCGTAAATTCTTCTAATTTTATATACAGTAGTAACGCCAATATAAAGTCTAAGAGCAGTTTCTTTTGCTGAAATCCATCGAGTTGATGGTAAATGATACGCCATCTTATATCATTACTTAAAGTCTTTATCATTTTTTGTTATCACGAAACTCGCAATACTTTGTTGAAACTCTTATAATTCTTGCTTACTAAGGTATATTACATGATTTTTTTTTTTGAAGTATTTTCTGAAAAATTGAAGCTATATTGTGGTTCAATTTTGTTTTAATTTTATTATTATTTAGTATTATTTAACAACTAATTATATAATATAAAATTTATATTCTTTTTTCACTACATGGCAGACTTCTCTGATTAACTGGAAGTTGTATGACACCAGACATCTTTTCGAAAATTTGGATCAATCCATCATCGCTATACTCTTTCCCATATTCTATTATTTCCTGGTTGTATGCCGTCACCCAATCATTTTCGTGTCCTAAAAATTCCCCTTTATCAAGTGCGTTGTAAAAAAATATGATGTTGCGCCCAATTTGAACATCATCAATATTAGACTCGTAATCAGTGATCCGAAAAAACAATGTCTTCTCATATAATCCGGCATTGAGGAGGGCCAGTTGAAGTTATTGTCCGTACGAGCTATAAATAGATCAAGAAAATAACATCAAGACACTACTATACGTATTGCCGCTTGCTATTCAAGAAAATAAACACCAAGACACTACTATATATATTGCCACTATGCTATTCAAGAAAATAAAAGCTTTATTACCAAGAAACGTTCACTTGACCAGGCTTTTTCTCATACTTTAAGAAAGTTTGAGACGTTTCAGGTAGATTTTGAACTGGCTGAAGAGATCCCATTACTCGAGATAAAATAAAAAATCTAAAGAGACATTAATTGATCTTAGTATAAATGCTTTTGACAGTACGTGTTTATTATATATTTATTTGGGAAAGATTTATACCCAGCAAACGGACTGCAAACGGGAGCCAAATGGGAGTGAGCACAATAATTGTGCAATTTATAAAAAAATAAACAAGAAAACAATTAAGAAATGGACGACCATTAAAGGATTCTTGTCTTTATTAGTCTCGTTTTTAATTTTTAAGTTGCAGTAGGATCAACGGGAACAGGCATGACGAATTTTATATATCAATTTTTTGTACATACTACGGGCGAAAAAAAAAATTAGTAATGCCACTAATTTTTTTACTTATTTATACAAAATCTATTGTCGCACAGATTAATGATGATTAAAATCCGTAGCAAAATCTACACGTTGAAAATTCAACGTGGGATAAAAAATTCATGTTAAAGGCCTGGAAAAGTATCCGCCTTGATTTTTAAGAAATTTGACGCTTAATTTTTTAGTACGATATTGCCCAAACATTAAGATGCTTATATGAATTTTTCGATGTACTGCGCCAGACTTTTGCTGTAATTGTCAAAATGCCGATATAGCAAATCCGAAAATTTCATGGACGTTTAATATAGCAAAGATTTGATTAAATGATTTCAAATGGCCAGTGCGAATAATCAAGCATACCATTAATTTTATTTGCGGAGTTATTTCCAATGATTTCATGTTTTTGATTGATGATTGATAAAGCGGTAAGATTTATATTTTATTAATTTCGCTTGATTTTTGCTTTATTTGTATAGTACAAGGCAGATAAAAAGAACCACTAGCCAGCGCCTCACTATATTTTATAGGATTTGTAGTGACTAGTGAGACTATGAAATTTTTACCTGACAATGATTTTTTTTCCTACTTAACAGATCAAACTCAAACGGAAAGTTGATTTATGTTCGGTCGAAATCTTTGATAAGTTAACTACCCAACAAGGTGGCGAAATTCTGGATCTCTATAGACCTTCACAAAACAAATTATGTATTGATAATGAACCTAGTGAAGTTAATAATTATGATGAAAGCGAAGATTTGTCAGGTAATTATTTTTTATTCCAGATCATTTCATATGGTAGCCTAGTAAGAAAGCATAACTCAATAAAAATTATTTTCAAACTAGATACGCTTCGCCAAAGCACTATAAGTTCTACAATACCAGAACAACAATTTGACCTAGAGAAACTTCGTGAGGAGATTCGCGAGGAGATCTGTGAAGAGATTCATGAAGAGATTCATCAATTCCGTGATGAAATCCGTGAAGAAATGTATAAAATGTGCAAATATTTTCGTAAATAAGTTTGTAAAGAAGTCCGTAAAGAAATTTGTGATGCGGTAAAAGAAATAAATGGCTGGCGAAGTACCAATTATAGAAGTTGAAGTGTTTAATGAATATTAATGATTATTTTGTTGAGTGAGATGATTGATCTTGAATAATACGTTTTCTAGTTATTATTATCAAAATTTTTGTATCGCAACTTAATTTATAGTAAATAAAGTTAGCTTTATTTTTATTAACTACATATTTACATGTATGCATACGATATCATGATATGATGTTTGTTCTGTAAGACAAAAGAAAGGTCCCAAAAGAGTATTAATTTGTAATCCGTCTAAAAAGTAGAGAATCTAATTAATAAAATTCGGGAAAAGTATAAAATTATAAAACAGATCTTTACATGAATTTTCTTTACCAAAAGTTGGTTTAACATCAATTTCTACATTAGTATAGAGTAAATTTTACTTTTTGAACTTTGTATAATATCATTTAATGATGCATACACGTAAATTAGAAGTCATAAATATAGTTATACAGAAATTGTAATTCTTACATAGGAATCTGTGAGTGTTGTATAAAAACTTACCACATATAAAACATTTTTTTATTTCTTTAGAAAAGGCACCAAATTTTAAGTAAATATAGCTAATTAATGTATTTATATATATTTAGTTTTAAATTTGAAATTATATTTAAGAAATACATACTTGTCTATAAAGAAAAAAATAACAAAGTTGTCTTGATTTTTAATAGTTAAATTCTCTACTTTTTATGCAGATCATGAATTATTAACCCTGAATATCTGGATTGGCATGCCAAATTAAGTGGATTACTGACAGATAAGATTCATTCTAATTTATACAAAAGATATAAAAAAAACTGGGTATAAGTCATTAGAAACTATAAATATATTAGCAAAACCAGAATCCCACTTATTAGACTAAGGGTAGAAATTTCACTTTTATATAAAACCTTACCTTAGAATTTGCTTAAATTTTATTGGTTAATTAACTAAAAAGAAAAAAAATCATAAAAATGTAACATAAAATTTTTTTTATAGTAAGATCTTTAAAGAATTTTATATATAAATCTTACCTTAGACCATAAGGTAACCTATCTTAATAGTAAGCAGGATCCTGCAAAATCTCAGAACTCTGATTTTAAGCCTAATACTTTCAAAGCCAAATCTGATTTAGAATTAATTATCAAATTTATGTTAGAGTATTTCTCATACTAAAATAGTTTCAGAAGGATTGACAATTATAATTTGCATTTGCTTAATCATAGGACTTACTATGTCCTATTTGTAATGAAAAATATGGGAATTATGGATTATATAATAAATAGTATAAAAATGAAACAGAATATTATCTTATTTGCAACAATTTAAGTGATAAATTCAAGTTTGCATTTGTAATTTATATGAACTAATCACCTAAAAAAATGGTGTATTTATTTTTTTGTATAATAAAAATTGTTAGCTGGTTGATTTAAATTACATATATTAGACTTTTTATTAATCTTTATATAAGGATAGTATCTATTGTAACTTTAAGAAGTGTGTATTGATTAATCTTTGTAATGGTATAGTTTTCTTTAAAGGTACTATTCTTTAAATGAAATAACTAATTCTTATTTGTCTTTTTTGTAATAATTCTAATTTTTGCATATCCTTGATATATTGCCAAAAGCTTCTGTTTGTTTTTTCATTTTTAATCTGTAATAAAAGAATAAATACTGTAAAAACAACATTTAATAAAAGGTAGGGTAGTAGAAAGTAAGAACAATACCTGTATTTCACATATTATTATAGGATGATACCTACTTAAAGCACCTTTAAAATCACTTTATAAAAGCCAGAAATAACACCCATACTTTATATATTATCACAGAATAATACCTGTTCAGAATGCATGTTTAAGATTCTTTCTTACAATATAACTTTATTGATAAATTTTTTATCCTTATTTATTTATTCTATGATTGTAAAAATTGCTTTTCCATTAGAATATTAATTCGTCTATAGGTTTATCCATACATTTTTTAATAATTAAAGTCTTATTTTTAGTTAAAAATCTATTATAAGACTATTTCTCAGAATGTATTATGCTTAAGTATTTTTTGAATTGCTATCTATAATAAGTAATGTTAAAACAAAAAAAACTATAAGCTTTACAAC
Organism: Oehlia diaphana; assembly: GCA_003833135.1. Lineage (NCBI taxonomy): Eukaryota > Fungi > Glomeromycota > Glomeromycetes > Glomerales > Glomeraceae > Oehlia > Oehlia diaphana. The sequence goes on along the minus strand of QZLH01000336.1, from coordinate 29,059 downwards.
ATACAGTTCAACTTACCAGCATCAGCTTTAAATAATATTATAAGCTAATATATCAGGATTATATTAATTTATTAGATACAACTCCTTCCAATATTTGGCAAATGATTTGAAATGATAAATTAAATAACAAGTATTTGTCATTTGTCATTTGAAATTTAAATGATTAGTTATTTAAGTCATTTGAACAATATTAAAATATTAAAGGCTTTTATTAATAATCTTATTTAAATAAAGCAAAGAAATAAAATATAAAAAAAATCTTGTTTTATTTATATAATAAAAAATTTTTCATAGTGAAAAAAGATTTTTATATTATGTGATTTATACAATCAATTCAAATTTATATTACTTCTAAGTTCTTTTAATATTTCTGCATAATTAGCAGTTTTAAATCAAAATTATCCATATAAATTTTAAAATTTATTAATTTTCACTTATTTGATTTATTTAGCATTAAATTTAAAGTAAATAAATTATGCAATCATTTATATAATAAAAACTAAAGTATAATTATAAATTAAAATTAAAAAATTATTTTATATAGAAAAAATGCAAAATACAAATTAAAATTTGAATTATTTAGCTAAAATTGCTTTTTAAAATTTGAAATTTTAATGTAATTTTTTTATTGGTTTATCTTTAAATTTGTAATAAAGTGGTGAAGAATAATACTGTAACTACAAATTTAATTTAAATCTTCAATTATTTTTTCAAAAAAATATTAAGTAATAAAATTTTCATCTTTATTATTTTTATATAACTTGTAAATTGAATTATAAATGTTTTGCTTATGAAAAATATGTTCTAGATTAAAGTTCTAATTAGGTCAGTTCTAATCTGACAATCTGAACCAAAAATTCAGATTAGTCCAGTCTGAATTAATGCTTCAATCTGAACTGAAATATTTAATCCAGCATCAGGAGTTTAAATAGGGTGTGAATTTGCGAAACTATACACATATAAAACAACACGTTAAGTCACACCATCTATGGGTATATACGAAGCTATAAATTTGCGAATATTACTTAACAATGAAATTTTTGCATTTTTTAATAACAAAAAATTCTGTATTTTTTAGCAAAATTAATTTCAATTTATTTTGCATACCTTAAGAACTGAACTGAATACCTTAGTTATACCACTTAATATTAATTTACCATATTATATTTTATATTTATTCTAATTTATATAAAAAAATTACTAGTTTGAATTACATAAAATCGTGTATTTACACAATTTTTTAAGGTGTAAATTGCCAAAATTTTATATTTATATAAAATACATGTAAATTTTTTAAAATACAAAATATTAAAAACATTTTGACCAAATATATCTATGTGTAAATTACTCAAAATTATATTTACACAATTTTTTAAAGTTTGAATTACTTAAAATACCCATTTATATAATTTCACGTAAACTCTTGAAAATAAAAATTACTGAAACTATATGGGCACTTTGCAGTAGAAAAGGACGAAACTACTAAAAAAATTCAAATTTTCTTTTATATGCCAAAAATATTCTAAATGCTATAATTTGTTCAGATTTTATATTAACTCATTTTTTACTTTTTTTAGTAGTTTCGTTCCTTTCTACTGCAAAGCGCCCATATTTTCATGTGTAAACTACATAAAGTTATGGTATTCCCACTTTTTTTAAAAATTGCAAAATACTGA
>QZLH01000336.1:7372-26914 GCA_003833135.1 Oehlia diaphana | reverse complement strand
TATATGGGCACTTTGCAGTAGAAAAGGACGAAACTACTAAAAAAATTCAAATTTTCTTTTATATGCCAAAAATATTCTAAATGCTATAATTTGTTCAGATTTTATATTAACTCATTTTTTACTTTTTTTAGTAGTTTCGTTCCTTTCTACTGCAAAGCGCCCATATTTTCATGTGTAAACTACATAAAGTTATGGTATTCCCACTTTTTTTAAAAATTGCAAAATACTGAAAATACCTGTTTTTGTGATTTTATGTAAATTATTATGATGAAGATTACTGAAACTATGTTTTAAGGTGTAGATTACACATAACTGCATATTTACACTCTTTTTTAAGGTGTAGATTTTCGGGTATTACACATATTTGATAAATCTACGCATATAATCGCACAATTTAATCTTCTGATGAGTCTGATCCAGTTTTGGATTATAAATCTAATCTGAACTGAATTAAATAAGTTAAAATTGGACCGGACTGAGTAAATATTTTCGCAATAATTTTATATTAAAAACATTGCAATTGTTAAATAAAAAAATGGTGCAAAACATTTTTTTTAATATATTATTATTAAAGTAATGTTTTGCAATATTTCTCTAATCAATTTAATAAAAAAAATATTACAGAAACATTTTTTTATAGTAGAATATTAAAAAAAGTTTCACAACATTACAAAATGTTTTTTTTAAAGTAATTTTAATTAAAAAATGATTTGCAACATTTTTTTAATTAATTTAATGAAAAAATGTTATAAAACATTTTTTTAAGGCAATTATAATTAAAAAATGATTTTGCAATATTTTTTTAATTAATTTAACAAAAAAATATTGCATAATGTTTTTTTAGAGCAATTATAATTAAAAAAATGATTTTGCAACATTTTTTTAATTAATTTAACAAAAAAATAGTGCAAAATATTTTTTCAAAGCATTATCAATTAAAAAATGTTTTTGTAACATTTTCTTAATTAGTTTAATAAAAAAAATGTTGTGAAATATTTTTTCAAAGCAATTATAATTAAAAAAAATGTTTTCAAAACATTTTCTTAATTAGTTTAATGAAAAAATGTTTTTTCAAAGTAATTTTAATTAAAAAAATGTTTTTGTAATATTTTTTTTATTATAGAATCAGATGGACTGGATTAAAATAACTGGTCTGGTCTGGTTTCAGATTATCTTTTTAACATAATCTGAATCAGACTGAAACAAATAATCCAGACCAATCCAAACCATTTAGAGCTTTATTCTGGATATTTTTTTTTAAGAATTCCTAATTGTACAATAAGCACTAAGGTTGCTTGCTGAAACCTAGGGGTTTAGGCAAGATGGCGTTTTGCCAAAAAGTGAAATTCTGCCGAAACTATATTAAAGTTATATTAAAAAACTGGCGAAACTCTGGAGAAAGGCCAAACTGCTGAAACTTATTATAAATGCCGAAACTGCTGAAACTCTGCCGAAACTATAATAAATCTATAGTAAAATTTTGATGAAACTAATCATAAGATTTTGAAGAGGTTTAGACAAGCAACCTTAATAAGCACAACTTTGCAATTTGTAAAAAATGCTAAGTCTTACATTATGCTATCATTAAACTATCTATATCTAGCGTTAAGATGAGCTATTTGGAATAAATTTAATTTATGATTATGGATATTTATTAATGTTATACATCTTATATATTGTTCATTTTTTAGTAATTTAAAATTACAATGCCGCTTACAATTAGTTTTATTAAAATTATGCAAATAATATACATTTTGATTAATTATTTTTTGACCTTCATAATTATCATTTAAGAAACAACAGAATGATTTATGCTAAATAATAAAATGATCATTTATATCTTTATTATTCTGATATATTTGATAACCAAATTCTCTTTCCAAACAGTAATTATATAAACTTATTAACAGACATTCAGTTATCAAACATATTTTCAATATGAAGATTATATTGATAAATAGAAAAGTTTGAATTATTATTAGAATAGTTAAAAGTATTTATATTATTAATAATTGGATTTATAGATTCTACTTCTAGTTTAATAAATAAGTTATTATTAGAAGATATAATAGTATTTTTATTTCACAGTTTACACTACTTTAAATAAAAAAATTTGATGGTAATGTAAGAATCTTGTTAACTGATTCAATACGTTGAATAGATTAACTATGATTTGCAGTCAAGAAGATTAAGTACATTTAATTATGACTGAAATCCAATCAAACAAGACACGCTTAAAGTAGAAAGTTTGTTTATAGTGTAAAAGGTTATACTTTATTATAGAACTTTATATGAATTTATTACAAACTAATTGGAACCTAAGAACTTAAACCCTTAACGAAGGAAAATACCAATGTTATTTATATAAAAGTTACTACATATAAAGATATAATAAATATAATAAGTATAATAAATATAAGTAACAGGTAATATAACTAATTTAATAAATATAACTAATTTAATAAATATAACTAATATAATAAATATAATAAATAAAATAAATATATCATTAATATTAAATATAATTAATATTAAATATAATAAAAATAATAGGCTAGGGTGGCTGCGGCTAGATTGACTTGGCATAGTTAGACGCAGTAGATCTTAATTTTCCACATGATTTTTTGGCGCAGTAAATTGTAACTCCACATGTGATTAGGGATAACAACGTCTTCAATATCTTTTGAAAATTTATAAATAATTTTCAGTCTAATTTCATTATGGTAAAAGAGGCATAAATATAAAATATTATATTAAATATTAATAGGGATAATAGTAATTTTACAAAAAAAAAATTTTTATGTATTTGTATCAATATAAATGTAATATAAAATACTGTAAAGTGAAAATCATTTTAGGTGAAATAAAAATTTTTAATTATTAAATTTACCTAAAATAAAAAAAATTTAAAATTCACCTAAATTTTTAATTATTAATTCACCTAGAGTGAATACTGTATATATTATATTAAAAATAATTAGATAGTTTAGGTTAAAGTTAAAACTTTTTTATTGCCAAAAGTTTAGGCAATTAAAAATAAATTTGCCAAAATTTACAATGTCAAAATTATTGCTAAAAGTCTGAAATATGACTGAAATTATAAATATAATATAATTGATAATTTAATATTTTATTTATTTAATTATTATTCAGAATATAGCAAAGGACTATTTATTATATAAAACTAGATAAATTTGTAATATTAGTTTAACTCAAGCATTTTTTCTTTCTTTTACCTACGTTACTATAATTTAGTCCTGCTTATTTCTTTTTATGTTTTATATCACATTTTTTGTAACACTTTATTTTTAGCAATGTATTTTATAAGTCTATACTTAACTTGCCATCCTAAAGGTAAGCTCTAAATCTAGTCAATCTGATCATCCTAGGATCAATCTGTTAAATAGGCAGATTCAGATTAATTAGATGAATCTATCAATAGACTAAATAGATGATTGGATATCTGATCAATCCTATTTAAGATTAATAAAAAAATTTCCTTTTTAGAAAATTTTATATTATACGACTAGAAACTAAACAAGTATCACTATATATAAAAATAATCTACATATCTGTTGTGTCATGTGATAATAATTAAATACCTAATTATAAATTCCTAGGGATAAAAAAATTCTACTATTGAGTAGTTTGAGTATGATTTAGAATCAAAATAGAGTCAAAACTGAAAACCCAATTCAGTTTCTAAAATAGAACTGTTTGATTTAAACAGTTCAATTCTATTCAGTTCATATGTATCTTATTAGATAACCTTTTTTTCAGGTAGCATTTAGTTAATTTTTTAAACTGTTCTGTAGAGCTAAATTGCTTAGAACTGATTTTTTGAATGGTTCTGCTCAGAAACAGATCATTTCATAAAACTGAATTATTTAGAACTGACTTTTTAGAATAGTTTTGCTCAGAACTGGTTCTGCTATTCAATAGAACTAGAACTGAACTGATAAAACTGTTCCCATTCTTATAAATTCTGGCTGAAATTAATAATTGGTATTTCCTTTTTTGAATTCTTGTGAAATCCAAAATTTCATTTTTACTGGAAAATAAAATTGCCTTTTTGGATTTGTATAATATTACTTATATCCAAAAAAGGATAATTTTATGCTGATTATTTAATTCTGGCTGAAATTATAATCAATCTAATCAATTCGTAATAATCTGATGATTCAATATTTTTAATTCAGATTGATCCATTACATGATCATCTGGATGACAGATTGATTAGATTTATTTAGAGCGCACTTCTATACCATTTAAATCCAAAAGTTTGGGATTTGTCTAGTGAAAATATCAGAATAAATAGATTTTTCCAGTACTTCTCTTTTAAAATTTTATGGTAAAATAACTGAAAAATCTAGTTTGAGCAGGACTTGTCTACTATTAAGATAGGTCACTTTGTAACCTAAAGTAGTATTAAAATCTGTCTATTCCTCATTTATATCTATAACTGGATATCTGAAATTTTTGAATAATGGATAAAAATTTTGTAGATGGATTAGATGAAGGTGAATGAAGGATATCTGTAATAGACTATTTGAATAATCCTCTTGAATATCTGTAGGATATCTTAAACTTAAATTGGGCCAAATTTATAATTTTAGCTAGAGTTATGAATTTTGTATAACATCATATAACACGAAAAATTAGCAAAAAAAATTGTATAATATAATTTATCCGGTGGCTAAACTTTTTTCTGAGATTATGTGACTATCGCTATGTAATTCTGGCTGGCACTACAGAATTGGCCAGAATTATGTTGAATAATCATTAGATAATTTGGATGATTCATCAAGGATACCCAGATGATGCAGTTATCTGCTGACTTTTGGATATCTTCTATCAAACTGATCTGACAGATTCAGATAACAGTTGACAGATTATTCACAGATTGTAACTCTAGCCTACACTGGTCAAAATCAAAACTTTTAACATCAAGAGCTTTTGGCATGATTTTTACCGTTTGGTCATGTGATTCATTACATTTTTTGACCAATGGCAAAAATTGGTAAATTTAATTACAAATTGACTGATACTGATTGTTAAATGAAAACTTATTCTGTCTTTTGGTAAAAAATCAACTTATATCAATTGTTATATAAAAAATGATTCTTTTAAAATTATTCAGTAAAATTATGCTGATTGATAATACTTATAAAAAATGGAAAAAAAATGCCAAAACAGATAGTTCCTGGCATTTTTACTTGTAAAAATACAAATAAAATCACCAAAACTAATAGTAATGGCATTTTACTTGTATCAAAATCTGATCCAATCTGAATCCAATTTAAATTTGATTTGACCGAAATCAGATTCAGATCAGATTCAGATTTGAATCAGATTGGATTCAGATTTTAAATTTGAATCTATGGATCAGATTTAGATTTCAAATATAAATCTGAATTTCAGATCCAGATTTAAATTGATAGATCTGAATCTGATCAGATCAGATCTGAACTGATTCATGCAGAACTCTACCTTTAATTCAAGAAATTATTGAAATAAAAGGTCATAAGGTTATATTTTATCCAAAGTTCCATTGTGAATTTAATTATATTATTATGTATTGGGGAGCAGCAAAACAGTATATATAACTATAGTTGGACAGGATTGCAAAGAGATGTTCCACTTGTATTAGATTTAGTTCCTATTAGTCATATTAGAAAATATGCTAAAAAGTCTGCACAATATATGAATTGTTATAGAAAAGGTTTGGATGCTAAACAAGCTGGATATGCTGTAAAAAAATTTAAGTCACATAGAATGTATCTAATTCGATTTTACAAATATTGATCTTTTATATGATTGATACTTAATTCTAAGTATAAAATCATGTGATTTATTATTGTCACGTGATATATCATATAAGAGATAAATCAAATAAAAAGTTGTCTTATGCTATCACACACTGTAGTGATTCAGACTTCATTAACATCACCACAAATATCCAAAGCGATTTTCGTTCTAAGAAAATCTAGAATAAGTAAACATTTTAACTTTTAACATTGTTGGAATATACTATACCATCAGCCGAAGCTAAATTAAATAAGAAACCCGTTTCCTAAAAAGAAAGAATACAACTTAAACTGAAAACAAATATTTTCTTACCTGCTGAAAAAGACTAAAAGAATCATTGAAAGATTTATAAAATTTATAGTAAATGTTGCAGTTGCACGTGATAAAATTAAGGCAGTGATACAAAAGCTGGCATTCAAATTTCCTAAAATCTAAGCAAATTTATAGAACAGTTAACGATATATATACGGTCAACTCTTTCCAAGTACTCTCTCTTGCTTAAATTTATATATTAAAAGTATACTCTAAAATGCAAGGGGTATAACATGATTAAACGTCACGTAATATTTTATCTTGTGCTAGACGTATATTGTATTTTATTTACAGTGTTTGCAATTTTAATCTTCTGGTTTATTAATTGAATAGAAAACATGATTCGTTAACAGATTGCTGCTCCTGGATTGTAACTTTTTTTACGAAAAGAAGAAAATTAAAAATGGTAAGTGATTTCCTTTTCTAATAAAACAAAATTTAAAGAGAATTAGTTCATCTATACTGACCATATATAATAAAATCTTGACCAATATGGGAATTATGAATAGATTTCAAGAATTCAATGCACATTTCAACCTCTCAGATAATTTGTAGGATCGGATAAATTTTGCCCAAATCTACACGTGCAACAAAATGACGTTTACAATGACGGAATTAATTACAAATAAAACTCAAATGAAAATATGAAGGGAAACTTATTTGTGTTAGTAAGGAATGCGAAAACTGAATTTTTCCAACTTGCAGATTCGACTAATTCATTAAAGAATATACTTTATCCAAATAGGGTTTGATTAAAAACAGACAATATTGAGAATTCGCGATGATTGTTTACTCAATATTAATTTTTTTTTAAGATGCACAAATGAATAAACTAAATAATTTAATTAATACTATCCTTTTTCTTTAAAATTACTTATCGAGAGTATCCGATATCAAGATGTGAGTCATAACGCAAGATAGGTAAATAAATAGAAGCTCTAAATAAAGGAACAACTTTCGGCTGACTTAATATTACTTTACTTTTTTTTAGATCAAGATGTACAGATAATTAGTTTAATCAATCTATACGTTATCTCATTTGGGAGTATTTGATATCAATATGGGAGTCACGGTAATTAAAGGCTCTACAATATATGAATACCTATTCTTAAATCTTTTCAGTTTTAGCTATTTGCGATATACATATTTTTCATGTCCTCAGGCGGGGAAGTTCAAGACCTCCACGAAGAAATCCAACACCGGAAGAAAGGTTTAATGTAATAAAGCCTATACTCGAAAAGCAAGCTAACAAGGAATTTACAGATGGAAATTCTAAAGAATTTGAGAAGATTGTGAAATACATTGCCAAGAAAAAAGGCGATAGTTTGTGGACAGAAGAAAATGATTACAACAATAACAACAACGGGATATGATGATGAAAGAAAGTAGGCCAAAACCGTGACTCTTCTCTATGGTAAGTTTCAGCATTATATTACTCAGATCACATGAATTGCTTTAAAATTTAAGTCACATGTAATTTTGCCATTTTATTAGATTCATATATCCGTCTATACGATCTTTTTCTTATAATAAATTAAAACATCAATTGCAAACATGATATGATGTAATTGAGCAAATTTTATAACTCATCCTTACCTGGAGAAAATTTTATTGTATCTTATTTTTATTCTATTTTTTATTTTATAATTCCTTATGTCAATAATTTTAAATATTATATATTTATAACAAGAAGAAATAAAAAATATTACATTTATTTACTATACTTGAAAAAAAAAATCGTCCCAAAATAATTATTAATATACTAATAAAAATGTTCCGTGGTAAAAGTTAATATTTAATTTAGTAATTTTCAGTCATTACTAACACTTTACGTGTGATGTTATTTTTCATTTTCACTAACAAATTTTTTCTTTCTCTTTTTTTAAGAATTTCCATGCGAAATTAAAATGAGTTTTTGTTTCAATAAAACCTAATTGTTCTAATTCATCAAAAAAAATTTCTCATGTTCTGCCCAAGTTTGACGCGTCTTTATCTAAACTGCAGGCTTTCTTTTTTGAAGTTTTTGATATTTGTCAAAAATTATGGAATTTTTGACTATAATTTTGAAGTTCGTGTAAAATAAACAATATATATATTGTCCAAAATCAGATAACATCTAGTAATTTTTACCTGTAAAATTTAATAGCCTTGTTCAATTCTGGTCAGTTGCATTTTTCAGTCATATGCAAATAAATCATTCTATCGTTCGACCGAGAAAATACAAAAATTTTATGGGTCAAAAGGTCGGATATTTAATGTATTATGCAAAAAAATCAGACAAATCAAAATAAACAAAACTCGACCGAATTGAAAGGGCTAATGTGTAAGCCAGTCTCGGTAGCACGATCTGCAATTCTGCATTATAATTAATCACATGATCATGGTTATTTTAACTAATCCTATTTTGCAGTACTGCACGATTATTAAAATGACCCATTGATCATATGAAACATTTGATTGCTTCTACCATTTTACTTTATTTACTTCCCTTTTTTAAAAGTTGTGTATGTAACAACTTAATTTCATTGTAAAAGTTTATTGTACAGTACATCCCGTTTAGAATTTAATTAAAGTGATAGTAATAATGATAGAAAAAAATACTGCCTTTCATTTTCCTTTATACTTAAAATAGATAAGGGCATTTAATGAAACTATCTAAGGAATACTTATTTATTTTCCGCAGTGGAGAAAGTTAACCGTCATAATGAAAGCACATTATGTTATACAGTATTTGATGTATATATAGTAAATCTTTTTGAATAATATAAGAATGGAATTTTCTTTATGGTCGTGAATATTTTGTAATCTTGTTCTAATTTAAAAACTTTATTTACTAAACACCTCCGAATAAACACTATTTATTAAACTACAATCCAAAAATGAACACCGACACTAAAAAGTAGGTATTAGGCCCGAATTATAATTATCTTGGCCCGCATTAGTCGGAATATTTACAAAAAGAACCGGGTTCCTTTTTTTTGTTCTTTTCTTTCAAAATTCCATTTAATTTATTCGCAAAATAACATTCATATAGTCAGAAAGAATTCTATTTTTAACTTATAATTATTATAAAATTATAAAAAGGCTACATTTTTACCAAAGAAATCTGTATGCTCTATAACTATTTTATCACTAAATAACTTTAACAATAACTAAAGTCACTCTTCTATTATAAAAAAAAAATTATGGAAAACAAATGCACGGATTGTTATAATCCTACAACTTTTGGTTGGTGTATGACATGTGAAACTAATTACATGAAGGGAAAATTTCTTTATTGGTCGTCGGAAAATAACGAGATTGATGAATTGATCCGTCACACTCAACTAAATGCTTCTCATGCTTATGATTACCTGGAATGGATTCCATTCGAGGCATTTGATAAGGTAACAAATATTGGGAGAGGTGGATTGAGTAGCGTTTATTCAGCTCTTTGGATGGAAGGCCCAAGACAGAAATGGGATTATAGCACACAAATATGGACTCGAACCGGTCCAATCAAGGTTGCTTTGAAACATCTTGTTAATTCACTAAATATTTCAGGTTCTTATGTTGATCAGGTATGCTAAATGGCTTCTTTATTTCCCATCACATTTTATAATAATCAAATTCGGTTCTGTTTATTATCATATTTCAATAGATTAAAGCACATTATAAATGTATACAATCAGACCTATTTGTTAAAATATTTGGGATTACAAAAGATCCAACGTCAAACTATATGATCGTTATGAAGTATTCCGAAAATGGCAACTTATATCAATACCTCAATCGTTCTAAAGGAATTCTTCTTTGGGGTGATAAAATAAAAATGTCACAAAATATCGCTAAAGGTCTTGAAAAAATTCATATTGAAGGAAAAACTCATAGAAATCTTCACGGAGGAAATTTACTTATTGAGGATGTAGTAAACTCTATAGACGCTCGTATTGGTGATGTGGGCCTTTATGGACCATGTTATGATCATGAAAATGAAAATTCAGTTCAGATATATGGAGTTTTACCATATACCGCGCCGGAAATCTTACGTGGTGAAGATTATACTTCTGCTTCTGACATTTATTCGTTAGGCATTATTATGAATACTCTTGCAACTGGAGAAAGACCTTGGTATAATAGAGCACACGATTATAATTTGGCAAAAGATATATGTAATGGGTTAAGACCTGCAATTCCAGATGATATACCGGAATTTTATGCAGATTTAATGCAACAATGAACCAGTAAATCGTCCAACCGCATCTTTTATATATAAAAGATTAAGTTGGTACAATTTATTTTGTGATTATAATTATTATGATGAAAAAAAAAGACATAAAATACATCCTCATCTGAAAATACATCCAGAAGCATATTATACAAGTAGGCTTTTGTATTTTCCCGAATTGTAATATAAAACATGACAAAATTTTAAATAATTAATTGTTAATTGTAATATTATTATTGGATTTCTGAAACTAGGCATTTGCTTATTATTTTCATTATTATTCTTTTTTTTTACTGTATTTAATGAACAATTTTGTACTATTCTTAATAAATTTAATTTATATTTATTTATTTATTAATTTCCCTTTTTTGTTGTACGAAAATAAGTTGATCTGCTTCTTAGATTTCTAAAAAAAAAAAAAATTTATTGTTAACTCTAAGCACTTCTTCAGACCGGAATTACACTAATAGATATATTACCGTATAACTAGAAAAGTAAAGCACTCTTTTTTGCGCAGATCAAAGTCATACGGTGTTATTTTGGCTTTGAACTACCTATTTTATATATAGAAAATACTTCTTTTAATAAACAGTCTATTTAGTTTTATTAAAATAACGCTTGGTTACGACATCATATATACTAAACTTTTCGAAATAAAAAATGGGAAGGCCAAATTTTTCTGAAGTTTCAGGTAAAAGTTCTTGAAAATATATAAAACTATTTTTAAAAGTATACTCATCCGAAAAACATGTCCGTCATCCGGAGGTACAAATAAACTAAATAAACTTTGGTATTTCCTGAATTATTAAACATGATTATTAATGAAAAATTTCAACCAAACAGAAATTTAGTGTGGTGTAAAAATATATGTAAGCTATAGTTGTACATTACCATATATTTAACGTATGTGAGTATTGTTATATGATTTAAACTTTTAACATGTAAATTATCTTCATGACAGTATACCAAAGATTCATAAAATTTTAGATACTTTTTCGTGCGATCATGAAATAAATGTATGGCTTCGATTGTGCAGGGAATTATAATTTCAGCCATATTAATCTTAATTTCAACCATTAAATTAAAAAATCGAAAATTGGCCAAATCGACAGAATTTTTTAAAATATACGATTTTTTTTCATTACATACATACGACTGCATATACTGTATTACATATGTATGATTTAAGAAACAAAAGGTAATGTACAAATTTGTACCACCATTTCTCGGATTTTTAAATTATGATTTTTTGCGATTTCATATTAATAATGACCGTATGCCCATCCTTATTAGCCAGAATCAGCTAGTCTCATTTTTAGATCAATTATCAAAGAATTAAATTGAGATTCTTAGAATTGGTAAGCCTGAAACCTTTTTTGAATGGTGCTAAAATTGTAGAACTAATTCCGTGAAGGAGAACTTTACTTCATGTGATTAACTGATTATACAGCTTTGAATGTCCGGTTTTCCAAACTTATTACTTGGAAGAGATTCCATTTGAGAAACTTGAAATAGTGAAAAAATATAGCAGAAAAGGACCACGGTGAATTTGGGAGGATAGAACAGAAAGTCAATTATCATTTTGTAATGTCTTTATAATTCGAAAATGTACCGTTATTCAGTTATAGACGATATAAATATTATATAAAAATATCCATCAAATCTTTTCTTATCTAGATTTCTTATTTATTTATTGTCGATATTTATTTAATTTGTTAAATTAAACTTGCAATCGAAAAATAAGAAAAAATAAATAAATATTTAAATTATATTATTAAATTGAAGTTAGTTTTTTAATTTCACTAGCATAACTATCAGTATTGAAGTTTATAAAAATAAAAAATGTTATTTTGAAATTCTTGCAAATTTATCTAAACAAAATAAGAACTATCTCTTTACAAAAATCAATGAGCGTTTTTTTTGGTTACCAAATAAAGAACATAATATAACATAATTGTCTTATGATTTAGATCAAGAACATAACAAGAATTTTTTCTTTTATGTGGCATATGACCGTCGATCAATCTGGAATTTATTATATAGTATTACAAGAAAATTCTCAATTCAAATTCTCAATCCAAATTCTCAAAAAAATGATTGAACAATATCGTAAGAAATCTTTAATTGTTGTCAATGACATTAATTTTTATGGTTACATTCTATTGCAATAAAAATTTTCAATATTTAAGTCAAATCAAAATGTTGATAATTTTTCATATCATGATTGCATTTATACACTTTTTTCATTGCTTTCATTATTTCACTACAAGTAAAAATGGATGAATTTGTTCCGAGAAAATCAAAATATTGACCGGACTGTTATAAACATAGTAGGATCTCTTTTGGATGGTGTAAAGATTGTGAAACTGATTTTATGAAGGGAAGATTTCCTTATTGGTCATCAGGAAATAGAGATGTTGATGAATTAATCCGTCATACTCAATTAAATTCCTCACAAACTTGTGATTATTTGGAATGGATTCCATTTGAGGCATTTGATATGGTTAAATATATTGGGAGTGGTGGATTTAGTAGCATTTATTCAGCCCTTTGGATGGAAGGACCCAGATTGAATTGGGATGATGGATTGCAAGAATGGACTCGAACTGGTCCAATAAAAGTTGCTTTGAAACGACTTGATAATTCAATAAATATTACAAGTTCTTACGTTGAACAGGTAACTATAATTAAATTAAACGGTTTTATAATTTTTTCCTGAAAATAAGCACAATTATAATATCCATTGTTCTTTTTTTAAAATTTCCTCGTCTAAAATTGTAGATTAAAGCACATTATAAATGTATTCAGTCAGCTTCATTTGCCGAAATGTTTGGGATTACGATGGATCCAACTTCTAATTATATGTTAGTCATGAAGTATTACAAAAGTGGAAACCTGTACCAATATCTAGACCGTTCCAATGGAATCCTTTCTTGGCGTGATATTATAGACATGCTATGGGGTATTGCTGGAGGTCTTGAAAGAATTCATACTGAAGGTAAAGTTCATAAAAATCTTCATGGAGGAAATTTGCTTATTGGAGATGAAGAAATTTCTATAGATACCGGAGATGTTTATATAGACACTTATATTAGTGATGTGGGTCTTTATGGACCAAACTATAATCCTAAAAGTTCCGATCAAATTTATGGAGTTTTGCCATATGTTGCACCGGAAGTTTTACGTGGTGAAAATTATAGTGCCGCTTCTGACATTTATTCATTCGGTATTATAATGTATACACTTGTAACTGGAGAAAGACCTTGGTATAATGAAGCACACGATATTAATTTAGCGAAAAATATCTGTGACGGTAAGAGACTTGAAATTCCTGAGGATACACCGAAATTTTATGTAGAATTAATACGAAAATGTTGGAACAATGAACCAGAAAAACGTCCTACTGCAACTTATTTATATAAAAAATTAAATTGGATTAATTTAATTCTGGATTCTTTTGATGATGATTATTATATTTCTGAAGAAAAAAGACGTAAAATAATTTCTCAATTGCCTAAAACATATACTCATCCGGAAATACATCCAGAAGCATATTATACAAGTAGACTTCTATATTTTCCCGAATTATAATTATTAATCAAACAAATTTATAAATAATTTTAGTATTCTAATGTAGTTTATTATTGTTTTTTCCGTACATTTTCTCTTTTTTTTTTTACTGTAATAAAATGAACAATTTTATTTTTCAATAAATTTAATAAACATTTATTTTCCTCCCATTTTTTTATATGATAAATTTAATGATAAATGCTTGAGCCGTAATACGATAATGTGGGGAATCCTATAGTATTACTTGGTAAGAATTTCTTTATAGTTTGCTAAAATTTCCACCTCTTTATTTATTTTTAGAAAAAAAAAAAAAAAAATTATTAGAAGTTGGAAGTATAAAAAGGTTCCGCCTAAATTATAATTTTTGTATGTTACTTAATAAATAATTTGGAAATATAAAACGCCCAATATGTCGATTTTCAAGAAATTAAAAAGGACTACAATTACATACTTGCGTTATTGGCGAACTTGGGTACTCTTAAAAAGGTTCTTTTAAGAAGTGCGGTACGATAAAACTAGCACGTATTTAGCGAAACTAGTACAAAAAAACGTCTTGAATAAAAAAAAATTAAATCTTTAAAATTACGATTTTTACCTATGATAGTAATCTGCTGTACTCGTTACGCCCGTCCTTGTATTAACCAGAACTCGTTAGTCTCTCATTGTTCGTTTTTAGGGCGTATTTTATAACATTTTAACAAAAATAGTGTTCATTGTTTTTCATAAATCTATATATGAGTTCATTTAAAACTGAATGAATATCATTAATTTATTAGGTACAGTATATAATTTCTTTTTCTGGTTAAAGGAATAATATTTGTAAGCAAAAAAGGATAACAAGTCATATAAACATGTGATCGCGGTCATATGCTCTCGACATTTACTCTTAGGCAAATGTATCGTTCTTTCAAATCAATCTCTCTCTCCTTAAGAGAGAGAGCTCTTTCTTTATCATTCTGATGTAGTAATATTTAATAATATATATTCGAAAAAAAATCATTTAATGAATAAATAAAAATATTTCTCACCAAATCGTCATTTTTTTTTTTTTTATTTTTTTTTCGTTTTTTTCTTCCTTCCTCCGTTTTTCAGGCTCTTTGTAAAAGGTCTTAAAATTTCGGGATTCTTCAATAACTTTAGAATCTTTCTATTATTAATAAAACATGTTATATCTCGAGATAAAAGAGGACAATTATCAAGGACATAAGATTATTCCGAGAGTTAAAGGATTGTCATGAATGTGGGAATCTAGAATCGCTTTCGGATGGTATAAGGATGGTGAAACAAGGAAATTTTCCTTATTGGAGATTGATAAACTAATCCGTCATACTCAATTGAATGCACTCAAACTAAAGTTTGAGAAATTTGAAATGGTAAAGTACATTAGTAGTGGCGGATTTGATAGTGTATACTCAGCTCTTTGGATGGAAGGACCTAAGCGGAATTGGGATGAATGGACTCGAGCTGGACCCACTTCTGTTGTTTTATAACGTCTTGAAATTCGCTAAACATTCAAGGTTCTCATCATATTTGATTACATATAGTTAGTATATGAAAACTGAATATGTCGTACAGGTATAGTAAGAACGATACAATTGCCACTGCGTAATAAATAATTAATAAAAAGGTATCCACAATAATATTATGTTTATTGTTAATATTTCTTTTACTTTGAAAAGTATTAAATTTTATTTTTTTTTTCATTTCAGATTAAAACATATCACAAATGTTTACATTCAGCATCGTTAGCTAAAACATCCAATTATATGATCGTTATAAAATATTATGAAAATGGCGACTTATCAGTATCAATATCTAGATCGTTCAAATGGAGTTCTCTGCTGGAGAGATATGATAGATATGTTATGGAGTATTGCAGGAGGACTCGAAAGGATTCATGCTGAAGGTAAAGTTCAGAAGAATCTTCACGGAGGAAATTTACTTATTGAGGATGAAGAATCTCAACAAACGCTCGTATTAGTGATGTGGGCCTTTATGGGCCATGTTATTATGAAAATAATAATTCAGGTCAGGTATATGGAGTTTTACTATATATTGCGCCGGAAGTCTTACGTGGTAAAATTTCTCCTTCTGAAATTTATCCGTTGGCATTATTATGAATACTCTTGCAGCTGGAAAGAGACCTTGGTATGATAGAGCGCATGGTCATTATTCAGCAAAAAGCATTTGTGTTGAAATTACTTATCTATATAAAAAAATAAATTTGATTAATTTAATTCGAAATAATCCGAATACATTTGATGATGATTATAAAATACTTTTCATCCGAAAATTCATTCCAAAGTATATTATACAAGTAGACTTTTGTGTTTTCCTGAATTATTAAAATATAATTATTAATCAAAGATATCTAAATTTTTATTTAGTTAATAGAATTTAAACTACAAATGATTTCTTTTCTCATTTTCTTTTTCGTTCGTCATTTCTTTTTTAATAAATTTAATAATTATTTATTTCATCTTTTCTATAAATTAAATCAAATAATAAAATATTTATTATTAACTAATACAAAAATTTTAAATGTTACAAAAATTTTTTATGAACGCAATCTAAAACTCTAAAATTACGACATTTACATGTGATTTTGATTCACTAATAACAAAGTCTGTCACTTTATTTTTAATAAAAAAGGTTTATTTTTGTTTAATAAAAAAAGGATTTCTTGTTGATTTTTTAACGTTTAATTCTTTATTTTGATTTGTACTCGGTGTGCTCCTTTATCTGTTATTGGCAGGCGTTTTCCATGTAATACAAAATACCAAAAAAAGGATTTTATTTAAACCTAGAAATAATTTAGAACAATCAAGTTAGTAAATTAATATACTCTATGTAAGACAGGTTAAAATATATTCATTGTATGATCTCTAAATGGAATAAAATTTATCCTAAACTGAACTACTTCCATGAAGAAAATTTTTGGTTTCAAAACTATTAATTATTTGGAATGGACTCAATAATTAAGTAGAATGATAATCAGGTGATGGAACGCAGAATATCAGCTTCAAAGAGCGTCGTTTTTGAAACGTCTTTATAAACCGCAAAATTCTTAAATTTGTTATACTAATTAAAAATTAGTTAATTAATTATAATCCGTAAATATTTATGTTTTTATTGTATAAAATTAAGTTTATATTCAAATATTAATCATTGTCTGTCTATTGTAAATATCTTCACGTGCCGGACGGACCTAGATAATAGATATTCACTATATATATGCTTAATGAAATTTAGGGAGTTTGGCGAAAATGCAAATGTAAGACTAAGTAATCAACTATTAATAAATTTATTCTGTCATACACAAATTTATGAATAAATAAAATAAACAATGGCCAGATTGGTGAGTCAGAACTGGTAATTATTATATTATTGTACGGAACAACTTTTCCGTTCTTTTACGCCATTCATCGTTAAGGGGTTAAAATGATGTAAATATATAAACATTCGTCGGAATATAATACCTCTATTCCGAATTGTCATACAAAATACATTCTATCTATTAAGCACATAATATTAATATTTTGTGATGGTAATCATCCGCCCTTTCTTATTTTAAGATAAAAGTATTACAAAATAAATAAATAATAAATAAATAAACAATTTTACAATAGTATAAATATATTTCTTTCATAAAATTAAATTGGTTCATACCTTTCTTGGATCGATAGATACCTGAAATATTCTAACGTTTTTGAATACTAATTAGGTTAGATTGTTAGAATTTAGTTTTAGTTTGTACATATTTGAGACGGTAAGAGACTTGAAATTCCGAAGTATACACAAAATTTTATGCAGAATTAATATGAAAATGTTGGAACAATGAATCGGAAAATCGTTCAACCGCTTCTTAGTACTTGAATGAAAAATTGGGAGAATGGATTACTTTAAAATGTGATGATCTAAATCCTTCAGGAAATTTCAGATGAAGTTCTGTTGCCGAAGAGAAAAGATGGAAAATGATTTCAAAATTACCTAATAAGTAATAAATACATCCATCCAGAAAAACATCCTGATGCTTATTATATACATAAATACAAGTAAACTTCTATATATGCATTTTCTTTTTTAGTAGTTGAGCCATAGAATATTTCGATGGAAAATATTAGCTGTCAGTTATTACATTATATAACCAACCAATAAAAATGAAGAAATAGGCGAAACACGCCATATTCTGATAAAAATTAATTTATTTTAGATGAACACAAAGTTTTTAAAAATATCTGATATTCAACAATAGCAGATAATATATATAGTATCTGTTAATAGAGTGTATAAGCTCTACAACAAACTAACACATATTTGTGTGAAGTAAATTTTAAGAACCGTAAATATTTTAAATATAGTAAACACTTTGTATTTTCTTAAATCGTAAAACAAGCAACATGTGATAAACTTGCAATATAACATGTGCTACTGTATTTATAAAAATTATTCATTAAATTACTGGAATATGTATTTACGACATTGTTTGATTTTGGTCACATATCCCTTGTCTCCTTGATCAATAATGATCTAACGCCTTTATCGATCGGGCGGATGAAACCATTTATAATAATATTTGAATTTTTTTTTTGTCTCCAATATATAATCCACCATATATGTGTATGTTGTTATTGATTATCAACAAAAAAGAGATAGAAGTCCATTTTACCATTTAATACATATGACCGGTGTAGAATCTTGGTTATTATTCCTTTTTGGATTAAAATCCTAATCACATGATAGGAACTATAAAATTACGAAATTGGTAATGTGATACAGATATTAAACCAATTGTTGATCGATAAACATTAAATCAATTATTAATTGATAAACATTAAACCAAATATGTAATAACTCCCTGAAAATTTTTATTTTTTTTAATATCCATAAAAAAATTAAAAAAAAGGACAAATATTCCCTCATCCAAAAATAAAAATTTTTAAAGAAATTCGGTTAATAATGAATTTTTCAGAATTAGAATTAACCATACTAGCATTTATTTAAACTCTACTAGTTATAAATATTTATATACATTCATCTCTACTAGATTATTATCTAGTTTATCTATATCCAGTAAAGATGATTAGGTTCGGAAAATATCGAGTCAAATTGTTGATTTAACCATTCTTTATTATGATATGAGTACCGAATTTAAATTTTCCTTAAAAAGTATCATTTATGGAGCTTTTATGCTTATTAAACAGACTTTCGAAAGATATAAAAGACGGCTTTTTTCGATTTAAAATTACAGAAAAAAAAAAATAGTATCTACACATAATTCTTTTTGTGATAAGAGAATTTTTTTTTTTTTTAAAGATAAAATCATAAACAATATTTTATAATATTATAATAGGTTTACAGATATAATGGAACTAAAAGATTGTCCAGAATGCGGAAAGCCAAGAATTTCATTTGGATGGTGCAAGGATTGTGAAACTAATTCTATAAAAGAAAATATTCCTTATTGGACATCTGAAAATAAAGAAATTGATGAATTAATCCGCCATACTCAACTTAATGCCTCTCAAACTTGCGATTATTTGGAGTGGATCCCGTTCGAGAATTTTGAAATGGTCAGATATATTGGCAGTGGTGGATTTAGTAGTGTCTATTCTGCACTTTGGTTGGAAGGACCTAGATGGAAT
>QZLH01000335.1:89867-104206 GCA_003833135.1 Oehlia diaphana | reverse complement strand
CTTCTCTAATTTCATTCCTTGCTGTCATAATTATTGGTACTATTGGTGGTGTTTTAGGTGGTGTTTTAAATAAATTCTTTAAACTATTATCGGATTCTTCAGAATTTGTTTCTGAATTTGATTCTGAGCTTTCACTTGAGTCAAAATCAGGTCTATTTATAATATTTTCTTCATCATTTTCTTCCTGTGGTTCTTCAAAATTTTCTGGTTTTTCATCTTCAATACTTTCCAAATATTCATCCAATATTTGTTTTAAATTTCTTTCCAGTTCATCCTTGTTTTTCTGAAATAATTCAATAAATTCTTCATCCAAAATTTCTTTATTTGTGTAACCCATACTAATCAATCTCAATAGCTCTCCCTTTGTTGTTTCTACTTCCACTTCATCGCAGATTTTCTTTAAGTTATTAACCCTTTCATCAATTTCATCCTCAATTTCACAATCCTTACATTCACTTTTATCATCATTAAATTTACTGTTTATCCATCATATCTCACATTTTCTACAAATTGTAGTATTTTCACCTATCCAGATACATAATTCATCCCTTATTTCCACGTTTTTCATATTCTTTATTTGAGCCCATTTTTCCATGAATTCCTTAGTTACTAATATCGCATTATTGATCCTAAAATTTCTTATTTTTCATATCTCTGTCATACTTATTTCATGACCTAGTTTTTCAAGATCATCTTGTAATATCGTTAGTTCCTTTTATTCACAAATTTTACACTGTCCTGTGTCCTCATCCATCATCTGTGGTAATTTTCTTTCTTCACAATCCGGACATATTGTAGTTTCTGCTTCTAACCAATCATTAATTTTATCCTTTAATTTTTTATCACTTAAGTTTTTTTCTTTCCCAAAATGTGCTTAGAAAATCTTCTGTCAAGATTAACTCAAATCTTATGTTTAGGTCCCATATCCTTTGTATATCCTGATCGTTAAATCTGCCACTCATTTCTTGAATTTCATTTTTTAATTCATTTATTGTCCATTCAATATCATCTTCTAATCTCAACTCAGTTCCGGTATTATAATTGAAGTTCGTTCTATGTGGTTCAGGACTTTTTGGGTCCTCTGGTTCTTTAGTGAATTGTCTTGTATCGATAAATCTTTGTTTTATTTTCTTCACATATCTTTCCCACACTGCTTCTGCTGTGTCAAAATTGTCAGTTCCTTTTACTTCAATATTAAATAACATCCAGTAAATTTTTCCTCCCAATCCTTCCATATCATTGATTATACCTTCTCCCATGTATAATAATTGTTTAAAATCTTCTATTGTCTGAGCCACATTCTCAATTTCACCTAAACTTTTCCCTTCTTCTAGTATTGTTCCACACCATTCAAAGAATTTTTGAAACCTGTTTTTAACGTCCCAATCTTCTAGAATATATCCATGTTCCGTTAACTCTGGGTTACCAATTAATCTATCATATACTTCATTTTCTAGATTACCTTCAATGCAATCTCTAACAATTACTATGATTATTATCCTTAGGCCTTTTTTCCTCATAATTGGTTGTTTTCTGTATCTTATTGATTCAATTATTTGGTCTAATGTATTTCTACATTTTCCTTTGTGTATTGTGTCTTCCCTTATTTTATTATCTGTACTTAACAAATTCAGTAGTCCTTTTATCGTTATATTATTGTAGGTTCGTATTGTATCCTCAAACTTGAATAACGCATCCCAAAATTTCTTGAATGCCGCTGGTACCTCTCCTACAATTAGGTGACATATTTCACATGACAAACATTCTGATAGTTCAAAATCCTCTAAATTTTCATGTTCTTATTTGTGAGTCATATAATCAGCTTCCCAAACATGATACCATTCCATTTTAATGAAATCTTGAAAGTTCTCGTATTCTGTACTTTGGTCTCCTTTTTATAATTTTATCTGACCTATACTGGGCTTGCCTTTACCTCATTTTACATTACTGAGTATAGTAGTTTACAGGTTTGTACAGATAAAATTTTATTTCGGTAAAATTTCTTTATTTTCAATTCGCAACCGATATTTGTCCAGCAAATATTTTATCCTTAACATTTTAAAGTCTTTCATACCCCACCATCGTATTTATAGTGCCGGCTTTTGGATGCACTTAGGTTTCCCTGCCATCGTATTTATAGTACTGGCTCTGGGTGCACTTTAATTTCCCCACCATCGTCTTTATAGTGCCAGCTTTTAGGTGCACTCCTAGGCATCACACAGAACTTTTCCTTGGGCTGTCACACAGACCCCCAAGGCACCACACAGGACTTTCCTAGTATTTATGTTGTGTCTCCATATTTTTGGGCCTCACACAGAGCGTTTTCTTAGGCACCACACAGGACTTTCCTTGAATTATCACACAGAACCTTCAAGGCACCACACAGGACTTTTCCTAAGCACCACACAGGACTTTTCCAAAAATACTTCACACATCTATAATTAATTTTTTAAATTCTTCCACTTTTTTTTTTGAACATTATTCTTAAATTATTTACAATACTTTTTACTCCATAGAGCTTATTTACAATATTACTCTTAGAATTTCTGTAATCCCTTTTTAATCTTTCATAAAATTTTCCGTAACTTGGATTTCAAATTATTTTTCTGAAAATTATTTCCATAAAAATTTTCATTACTGTTTTTTTTTTTGAATTTATCCGCTATACCCCTGCTCAAACTAAATAACCATGCATTATTAAGATAATCAACTACTTGACCTTAAAAATTGGTTCTTTTTAAGGTTCATTACTGTGACAAGTAATAATTCGTTAACATTTCTGCTGGTGATTAGCATGAACTCCTAATTCTTCTAATAAAATTTAGGTATAGTCATGTGAGCGAAAAATTCTACCAAAATCCTCCCTTCGATAGAATTTTTCAAGCCTTTAGGTTAGGTTTAAGGGTTCTATTTATAATTTTTCAACATTCTGCGTCACAATTTCTTTGTCTTTGAAAGTTTTCGTATCCAAAAATTTCTTACTGTGCCTCAATCACATGATTTTCAAATTCTTAACCAAGACTTTAACTTTTAACTCCATAACTCCTTAATTTTGTCGATCCTTTACTTGTGACCTATAGTGATCATGTGAAGATAATCACTTTCCATTCTCGGAGCATGCACCACTTGTAATACCTAAGCCCATGATAAGTCACGTTGCCACCTTAGATATTAACAAACGTCATTTTTTATTAATAATTTAAATAAATACAATATTATGCTTGGTTTAATAATATGAATAAAATAAATATTAGTATGAAAATTTAATTAATATATTTATCCATTCTTTAATAATTTTAATTCCCATTTTTTCGAGTTATTCTTTTGGGGAAGTCACATTTCTCTTCCTTTTATATTTGTTTATGAGTAACCTTGTAGATCAGAATACTGCGTGAGATTTCGATACTCAAACTACCCTTAAAACATTTTCATTCTCAATATCACAACTTTCCAACAAATTTCATAACGATTCTAGTAAATAATTTACCCGATACTTATCATTTCATGAAATAATTTTACCCCTTATTTGTGAAACTTTAGAATATTCCGTTAATTTTTTGATCTACTGTAATACTTAATATTGTTGATCATTGATCATCCCATAGTTTAACGTCATTGCGGACCCTAATTGGTCCTCAAACATACCAATAGTTTAGAATCATTCCGGACTCACGTGATAGAATAAACTAAACTAACTAAATTAAACAAAATAAAATTTATACAGTAATTTTAAATATAAAACTGCGCCACATAATTAATAAATTTACTATGTATACTACAGCATTACACCGGGATACTGTGGCCCGCTATATACGGTATATTAACTAAATAATAACATCCTATAGTATCTTCTTTGCTAATCCTACAAACAAAAAAATTAATAAAAATAAAACCAAAATTAATACATTAAGATTCCTAATCTCTGAATCTAAACCCTTTATGTAAATGACCCCAATAAACATCCATAAATCGTCCATGCTTTATCTTCAACCAAATCCAAATTTAAAATCCAAAGGTCTTAATCTTAAATTTATTTAATTGATAGGACAAATTTGTTTATTCGCTATCAGAATCATCTCTTTGTCCTACCACGTGCTTTTATTTCCATTAACTTTGTCTTCCTCCATGGTTGTTATCTCTTCTGTTGTTTTTTCCTCATTCTTTTTCTCTATTTTATCCAAGCATTCATGGCTAAATTTGTTATTTAATTCGTCAAGTTCCTCATGTTCTGCTTTACTTCTTGGTATTGTTGAAAGAAAGCCTGATGATATTTTCTTCCAATATTGTTTTTAACATTTTTAATTTTTAATTCGTGATTCAGATAAGAATGAAAGAACAATTAAATGTAGGTATCCTTACATATATAAATCCATCAATTTTTAGCCAAATCATTTGACATTTTTACTGAAAAAACTTCAAGATTGGCTCTATCATATTTAAATATTTAATATAATATTTACAAAGCTCAAAAGCTTAAGAATAATTACATAATAGGAGTAATAAGAAATCAAAAAAAATATCAAGAAAATTTTTCATGAAAATTTTTTAAAAAAAATGCTTGATTTATAGTCAGAATATATGTTTTTAGGGAAGTGCAATTTGTTTTATACTTTAAAAATTAGTATTTAATTCGTAATTTATGTACCAATAGAGAAAATGACTAATTAAATTTTGAGTAATAAAAAAATCATTTTTTGTGATTATCTTATGTTCCAATTATTCAATTTTGATGAACATTTTTATTGTATAGCTCGCTAAGCTCTCTACAAAATAAAAAAAAAGATCCTCAAAATTGGACCAATAGATTGTGAGATAATGACAAAAATGATTTTTTTCAGAATATATCAGATAAATGCAGCTGACCTCTGATAGTATTATGATCTGTCAATCCAGATTTATCCGATCCATAGCTCATCCGAATCATCCAGATTGGTGATGAATGGTCTGGATGGATGAATCCAGATGATCCGTTTAAATATAGATTGTTAACGGCCCAATAAAAAGCTCTGTTGATCACATAACATTACACAAATTTCCAAAAAAGAAAATTTCCTGCCCAATAAAAATTCAAACCTGAGCTGCGTTAACATTACACAAATTTTAAAATAAGGAAAATTTCATGGTGATTGTTTAATTCTGGCCAGATTTAATCTCTTCCAAAAAAATTAGTCATGTGACATTTATTTTCAAATACATTCACAAATATCCAGATCGTATCCAGATTGCATTCGTAGATTTACACAGATATCCAGATTATAACGGACCAGATTGACAGATCACAGATTCCTCCAGATCGTAACACTAACCTTCAAAAAAAATCATTTTTGCAATTATTTCATAATCTATGGTCTTATTTCAGCAATTTTTTTTATTACATAAAGAACTTGAAGAGCTATATAATAAAAAATAATCATCAAAATTGAATTACTGAATCACAAGATAATTGCAAAAAATGATTTTCTTTTATTTTTCCAAGTTTAATTAATGATATTCTCCTTATTGTTATATAAGTCACAAATTATCATAGAATAGAAAACAAGCCCTCGATTTTTCCTATTTTAATTATTTGTATCTTGTAATACAAAAGTTATAATTAAAGTAATAGTTATTTATTTTTATATATGAACTCTGTGAAGTTTCCATACAAAGATCTTCAAAACACTTACAATAAATACCCTTTTTAGGTCATAATCTGTCATACATTTAAAGAAATACTTTGGGTGAAATTTTAAATAATCATTAATCATTAATCATTAATCATTAATCATTAGTCATTAGTCATTAATTATTATCGAGTAAAGTAGCGCTCCACTCTTCCACCTGACGAACTTGAGTTTTATTTATAAAAAATTTTAAAATTTTTTAACAAATGAGATTAAGACATGTAACAAAAAAAAAATATATTTTAATTAAATCTGAAAAAAGGCAATCAATAAGCCCTCTAGCTACTAATTTAAAAAATCTCAGCCACATTAAAATTGTTTATTTTTTAGGAAATATTGAGAAATTAATTATATACGTTTAAGGAAAATTTGCTAAAAATCCTAATTGGTAATAATAATAAATAAATAAATAATTGTGAAGTACAAAAATAAATTTATTATGTGTTTATATGTCAAATAATTACGTGTTCAAAAAAAAAGAAAGTTAATTGATTTAACATAATTAAAAATTAATAAGCCTCCAATGACTAATTTTAGCAATCGCAATATAATTATTTATTATCTTCTTAAAGGGTCATCTAAAGTGGAGTCAAATCACGTAATTCGATATAATATGAGTAAACTAATTTTTTTATGAATCAAGTTTAACATAAACTTGAAAATCATAAAATAAGTGTATCTTAGCTTGCTCTATGAGTTTACTTAAGGTTAAAAAGTAGATTTTGAATACTGGTTTGCACTTTATATATTAGCAAAAGCTTTTTTACTGATCATATCCAAAAATGGATAGACAAAAATGAAAAGTCAAATAAATCAAAAATGGCATTCAAAACTCATTTTGTCATTCTAAGTAAATTTGCAAAGCAGGCCAAAATACATTTAATATATATGTTTAAAAGGTCATATATATATTGCAAAAAATTTATTTAGAAAATAAATTTTTTTTGAAGTCACGTGATTTGACTCTGTTTTAGACGTCCCCCTTCTTAGGAAATATTAAGGCTTAATTATCTTCTTAAACTGCAGTTATTACAATATCTATTCATTAAAATGACGCAATATATATAAATATAAATAGGATATTATTTTTACTTTATTTCAAAATGGGAAATACAGAAAAAAAATATTTAATCTTCTCACATAAAAACAAAATAATATTTTTTGATTTCAAAAGTTAATTGCCTCCATGTATAATGGGTAGAAATTGGGTACTATCTATGTAGATTATCACTAATTTAATGATTTAATTAAATCATTAAATATGATATATCTATTACCAAGAATAGCCATTTAATAACATCATAGGTGAAATTTCAGATAAGCCACAAAATGAAAAAAATTTATTGTGAAAACAAAACTTTTCACATAAGTGCACAGCAGATTTCATAGTACGTAAATATATATAGAGATTTGTGTAAGTTATATTTTTGCTTCTGATTCTTTAAAATTTGTAGTGGAACTAACTTTAAGAATATTACTAACATTCTTTTTCTAATTTTTTTTTTATAGAAATATTATTTACATTATTTTGAATTATTTTTAAAACTGGACTTATAAGTAATGCTATAATTGAAAGAGAAAGAGTAGATTTATTTAATAAGAAGCATTTCTAACATTCTTTTTGCTTCTACTTTGTAGATATGCTGGCCAAGGCGAACCAGACTTACAAATAGTGAGAAGAGAAAAAGAAAGAGTTAAGGGAGAGATTTTTTTAATGAAAAACATTCCTAACATTTTTATTGAGTTCTATTTATAAAAGTTTTGGTAAAAATAGACAAGATATATAAGTAAGTAATGAGAAGGTTGAAAGAGATTTTTTATGATTTTTGTTTAATTAAAGCGTTCTATTTTACTTTTATTTTATAGGAATATTTGGTTGGATGCATTGGATTTACACAAGTAGGGGTTTTTATTATTTATTCTATTTATTTAATGAGAAATATTCCTAACGTTTCTCTTTTATTCTTTTTTTTTATTTTTTTTTTTGTATTCACTTAGGTGGTGAACTTTGGAACAAATGGGACTTCTTATTTTTTTTTAACTTTTGCTTTATTATATTGTATACTATTATATACTGTGCATATATTGCTAAACTACTAATAAAGATAGTAATAAATAAAATAAACTAGTATTTTTTGATGCATTCATTTCTAAAGTAATCAAAAAGTATTAAACCCATAAAAAAAAACCATTAGTAAGACTCTGCTACAGGTCACCTATAATTATAAGATTTTTGGGCACAAAGGGTGTTTTTGATGTTATTTAATTGGATGTTAGTTGGAAAATGCTATCACCCACATCTGCTACTTATGGAATAAACAAGTATTTTTGATAATTTCTTTTCTTCATATTCTTTTTTCTTATGCTTGATTTAGAATTACACAGTGAATTTTGATAAACTGGATCTATCAGTTTCACTAAAAGTATCTGGTTTATTGGGATATCCAGCACAGATCAAAATGTGAAAATCAGGCATCAATCAGTCACCAATCAGGCACCAATCAGATAGCTGATTGGTGACTAATTGGTGACCGATTGGTGACTGATTGGTATTTTTGCCAAATACTGTCACCAATCAGACAGTTTGCTAACTTTTGATCCAGTGATCAGAAAATGATGAAATATAGTTCATTGGAATCGTCTTAACAAGACGAATCTAATGGTAGTAAAATCGTATTTTTAGGGTTAATACATGATGAAATATTAAGTAAAATATAAAAATAAAAAAATATTATTTATATTTTATTTAATATCTCATCAAATATTAATCCTAGAAATACGATTTTACTACCATTAGATTCGTCTTGTTGAGACGATTCCAATGAACTATATTTCATCATTTTCTGATCACTAGATCAAAAGTTAGCAAACTGCCTGATTGGTGACGGTATTTGGCAAAAATACCAATCAGTCACCAATCGGTCACCAATCAGCTACCTGATTTGTGCCCGATTGGTGACTGATTGATGCCTGATTTTTCACTTTTTGACCTGTGCAGTTTAGCGAAAAATTTTTGATATAGTGAAAATATATTATACTGAATTTTCAAAAAATTTTCATATTAATAAAACTAATATACGCTATAATTTAATTTTTCATCTTAGTTCAAGTCATAGATTTCATGAAAATGAATATAAAATAATTTTAATTGAAAATATAAGTAATACATAACTTCAGCCAGAATTAAGATTTTCATAATTTTGGCCAAAATTAATATTTACCGCATCACGTTCCTTAAATTTTATTGGTTAATGATCATGTGATCTGGTTTATCGAATTATTTTTACTATAGCTGGTTAGAAAATTGATCTGTTATAGCGAATATCAAGCTTTTACTAGTAAACTCTGGTATATCAAAACTATTTTAATATACGTGATTTGGTTTTAGCAAAAAAATCTAGTTTAAGCCCAAATCCAGTTTATCAAAGATCTAGTTTATCAAATTTCACTGTGTAAAACTTTATAAATAAAATGTGTCCAGCTCTTATAAAATGTATAAATGCAGTTCTTCTTCATTAAACTTTATGAAAAGAGATATTTGTAAGTTATTTTCAATAAAAGTTTTGGCTTATAATCACACAGCTTTGTCATTTTCTTCATTTTCAGAATCCAATAGATTTTTGCCAAATCTAATGGGGTTTTTTTATTAGGGTGTTTTGAGGTGTTTACGAGGTATTCTGAGGTATTTAGATGAGGATCAACACATTTATTGACCAATAAAATTTGAAAATTTGTTGCACAAGAATTCCTAAATAGGGGGACGTCTAAAGTGAAGCAGAGTCACATGATACACCACGTATTTGCATAGCCACACAGCTGTTTATTTATTTATTTTTTTTTAAAAAAAATTTTTTTATCAGGCTCTTTTTTTCTTTCAAACCTGAGGATTTATAAATCATGTAATCTTTTTTCTCGCCCTTTTGTTCATTTTATGAATAACATCGTACTATTTTCGTATTAAGTTCACGTATTTCAAAAAAAAATATTGTAAATATTTTTTTTTGTTTTTTTTTGTAAAAAGTTTTTTTTATTTAGTCCTTTTTCTTTTTTGCTAATATTAAACTTATAAATTAATAGTTAAGTTAAAACAGTTTTCCATCTTTTTTGTTGTCATGTCTGTCTCTCTAACTAATACTTCCGCTACTTTAATTTCTGCGCAAATAACAAATATCACTTCAGAAGAAAAACGGAATCTCCTCTTTGATGTAAATTGCTCTTTGGAAGTTCAAATAGAGAATTTCGATGAAAATTGGTGGCCATTAGTTTCAAATATATGGACACAATGAATTTTATATAAACAAGTAAACGGAAATTTTTGGAAGATTTTTACCTGCCATTTTACGAAGTATCGAGACTCTAGTACACGATAAAAAGAAAATATTTCTAATGAAAAATGCCAAATAACGAAGATAAGACCGTCTGGATTATGTCATGCTAAAATTAAAGTTGTATGGTTAGTCTCATTGAAAATAGTTAAAGTTGAATGTTATAAAGACTTTTCCAACCATACGCACTCATTGTTAGATGTCAATAGGCTTAAACGTCCTCAAGCTATTTGAACTTTAGTGGAAAAAGAAGTAGTCAAAAATTATTTCCCTCTGGCAATTACTGCTGCCGTTAAAGAATATGCAATGATTGAATTAGGTCTTGGTGCAAGTGCACAAGAATTGAAGCGCAAGGAAGTAATGAACATTAAGTATAAAGTTCGTGAACCTATGGAAGTTTATCTCGTTGGCAATTCTGATTTAAAGTTAGATATTTCACAATCAGTATCGTATTTAAAAGAGCAAGGATATCAAGTTAAAACTTATTGTATCCACCAACGATCTACTAAGAGCATTATTTTTGCACACCCTGAACAACTTGAGAAACTTGAGAATTATGGATGGTTGACTCTAATTGATTCCACCTATAAAACAAATAGATATGATTGCGTCTATTTACATTGTACATTCATAATACTTACGGATGTTGGAATATAGGTGCGCACTTTTTTGTGAGCAGTGAGGATAGTGACACTGTTGCAGAAGCTTTAAAAAAAATTCACAGCTATTGCCGCTGGACTCCCTGTTACATCTTATCAGATTAAAGTAGTGTTGAGTTTAAAAGTGTTAAAATTGTTTTTCCTGGTGTAAACGCTGGTGAGCAAGAGTGCGAAGTATTACTTTGTGTTGTACATGTTATGTGGATATGGATGTCAAAAATTCATGAAAAAAACCCCGTGATGTCATGATCATGGCAATGCATAAAAGAACAAAGATCAGTTGCGAAAAACTGATCCAAGAAGTCATCAACAACTGTCCTGTTCCTACTATTCAGAATTATATTAGAAGGAATTACACGAGAAATACATAACAATAGGCATTGTGGGCGTACCAACATTTCTCTTTGCTTTTGCAAATCACCTCTACAAATCCATTGAAATCTTACTACAGCGAATTGAAAAGGAAAACATCGTCCTTACATGGTTTAATTAGTAAAATTCTACTTTTTCATTGTTTTTTCCACTCTTTCGCCTCTTATTTTGATGCTTAAATCTATAAAATTTGCAATTTTTTTCTCTTTTTCATACTAAAGGTAACTACATACTAACACAAATTTTCTATGTAACTTTTACCGATTTACTCTTATCAACTCACTCAGACACTCACTTTTTGTTTATTCATTCATCTTAGGTGTTGTCTATAATATCGTTGCCATTGATTATAAAAAACAATCAGATTCCAAAAGTGCTGCCTTCGACTTTCGTGTCAAAAAAGTATCAGCTTATGGTGTAGAAAAGGATATTATCGAGAAGATTTACAAATTCCCCTTACCATTTCAATATCTACTTATTAAAGAGGCCTGTGCCGTAATGGATAAATTGGAG
Source organism: Oehlia diaphana (assembly GCA_003833135.1). Lineage (NCBI taxonomy): Eukaryota > Fungi > Glomeromycota > Glomeromycetes > Glomerales > Glomeraceae > Oehlia > Oehlia diaphana. The sequence continues at coordinate 92,674 of QZLH01000335.1, read as the reverse complement.
AAAGGTAAAGGTGCACTGGGTTTGACTTTACTTGATTGTCACTGTTTGTTCTGCAATCGATACTTGTTACCGTACAAACATATTTTTTACAAACATATGTATGAGGACGTGAAATTATTAACTACTGATGTATGGAAAATGTTTCAGAAAATATTTGAGGAGAGCGGGTTTGAAGTATATGAACATTATGAATTAGTGATAAAGTTTGTACAAACGGAACAACAAAAAAAAGCTGAAGGCCAGAAACTTACTGTGTTCAAATTAACTGAAAGAGTCCGTGACAGTTACTGGAGTGTTGAATAGGGGGTAATGTTGAAAAAACAGAGGCTTTTATTTCTACATTAGAAGCCTCTTTAAATCCTATTATTATACAATTTAAATAATTATAATAAAATATTCGTGAAATTTGTTTATTTTTAAAATTTTTTTTTGAAATTTGGTTTTTTTCATTTTTTTTCAAGGTATTTTTTGAAATTTCAATGGTTTTTCTAAAGAAAAATTTGCTTTTTCATTATTTTTCATAAAAATTTCATGGTTTTTTTTTAAAAAAAAATTTTTTCATGAGAAAAATTTCTTTGACATCGTGGCTTGTGGCTTGTAATAATTGGTTAAGTCACGTGACTCTGCTCCGCTTTAGACGTCCCCCTAAATAGGAACCAAAATCTGCAGATCGGTGGATATGGTTTTTGAGAGTAAATGAATTTTGCTGATCATACCCAAAAAAGGGTAGATCAATTTTAACGAAATTGAAAAAGTTGAATAAATCGAAAACGGTGTTCTAAACCTCATTGTGTACTCTAAGTAAACTTGCAGAACAGGTCAAAATGCACTTAGTATATAGTTATTTGGAAGGTTTTATATATAATAAAGAGATTTATTTAAAAAAAAGAAAAATCTTGAAAGTCACGTGATCCTACCCTGCTCCCCCGAATTAAGTAATTGACATAAAAATGACCTTTATGTAATACATTTCCGTTTTGATGATAAATCAATTTTTTACAATTATTTTTTTTCACTATCCTACAATTTTTACAAAAAAAGAAAAATACTATGTGACAATCTATTGTGGATGCATCTTGTTTAGCGAAGTCGACAGGCTAATGTACGAAATGTACATAAATATATTTTTTTTATATAAGATTTGTGAGTGATTTCCTTTTTAATAATTATTTACTAATTATGTAATATATTTTCAATTGTCTTACATTTAGACTTTTATTTAAATCGACCAATAACGATAAATCTTTTAGTGGTGAAATAACAAAATAAATATTTATTATAATAATTAATTAATAGAAAATGTTATACGTTAAATAAATTTTTTAAAAAAAAGATCAAGAATAAAAAAAAAGTAATATATGTAGGGTAAATAACATGTAACATATGTACAGGAGAAATATTTCGCTCATATAATATAATAAGTTTTATAAGTTACTCCATACTTTACTATGTATATATAAAGAAGTCATGCTTCACTAATTTTCTCTTAATAAATAAAAGCCGGTATATTTACTATAGAATTAAAACTTTCAAGTTTATTACATGATAGTGCAATTTTTAGTCCCCTCTGTTGGATTTTCCGTAACTTCAGTAGTAGGTGGTTTAGTGACAACCGTAATTGGATTCATCTTTTTTAGGAAGTTTGTCTGAGTTTAAAATTTGTTTGGTGAAACTTTAACAAAGCCGACTAATTATTTTGAGTAATAAGTCTTTTTTAANTTGAGTTTTTAAATTTTTTTTAATAAAATTTTTCCTTTGTTATAAAAAAAAAAAAAAAAAAATTAAATTTGATAAAGATGCAATTGAGATCTCCAAATGTATCAGCTATTTATGGGCAATAAATTTCATGCAAATCATTCCACTTCGACCAGTTGATTGTTTTAACATTTTAATTTAATATACATATCAGTACTATCTGGACATCTCAAATGCTTCTGTCTGATGGAGAAATTTAAGGAGAGAATATCCACCACAGGCTTACCCTGTAAAAAAAAATCTATCCGTTTTTTATATTCCATCTTTTGCTCATATTTCCAGAATTAATAATCTTATATCACGGAATTTATCAAATTATTTATATTTTTCGTGAAAGGATCATTTTTACAGAGATTTTACATAAATAACTGATAAAATCTTTTATACGGCTAAATTTGATTTACAACTTACAAAAGAATAGAGATAAGACATTTTTGATATTTATTATAATAATTAAATAATAGAAAATGTTACATGTTAAATAATTTTTTTAAAAAAAAGATCAAGAATAAAAAAAAAAGTAATATATGTAGGGTAAATTAAATGTACAGGAGAAATATTTCGCTCATATAATATAATAAGTTTTATAAGTCACTCCATACTTTACTATGTACTGTATATATAAAGAAGTCATGCTTCACTAATTTTCTCTTAATAAATAAAAGCCGGTATATTTACTATAGAACCAAACTTTCAAGTTTATTACATGATAGTGCAATTTTTAGTCCCCTCTGTTGGATTTTCCGTAACTTCAGTAGTAGGTGGTTTAGTGACAACCGTAATTGGATTCATCTTTTTTAGGAAGTTTGTCTGAGTTTAAAATTTGTTTGGTGAAACTTTAACAAAGCCGACTAATTATTTTGAGTAATAAGTCTTTTTTAAAATTTTTTTTTAAATGTGATTTTTTTTTGAAAATTTTAAACTTCCAAATTAACTATTTTATACTTTTAATTTTACTGCGCATATACGAAATGACATTGTACAAATTATTATTGTTCTTGATTTGTTGAACAATAACTATTCTGTAACATGATTTCGAAACAGTGTAACCT